>PVKE010011088.1:0-41031 GCA_004027555.1 Craseonycteris thonglongyai
TGAACTGGGGAGTTCCCACAGTTCGGTTCTCTAACTGTCTCTGTCTCTGTCTCTCTCTCTATCTGTCAAAAGTAAAATAGAAATAAATATGCACTGAAGACAAAAAGATAATTTCTCTCTATAAATGTGAAAAGATAAAAAAAAAAAAAAAAATTTCGAGGCAAGCACTCAATTGCGGAGCAATCCTGGCATCCCTCAGTTTGCTGATTTTTCACATTAAAATTAGCAGGATTCTTTTTCTCTTTGGGGATTATTTCCTGGATATATATTCTCCCAAATTTAATAACTGAGTTAAAATCTGGGAACACGGTGATTGTTTCTTTTACGTATTTCCACATTGTACCTCAGAGAGATTGGATGAATTTACTATTGTCTTGGCCCTGGCTTTGGAGAAACAAGACTGATAGACTTGCCAAAATCTAATTTGTATTGTTACAAAATATGTTTTGGGAAGCCGGGATGGCTCAGTCGGGTAGGCACTCACTTTGTAGCCCTGGGGACGAGGATTGAATCCTGGCCCTGGCCCGTGTGGACCCAAGTGCTGAACTGGGGAGTGCCCCCAGTTCAGTTCTCACCGGAGTGAAGACCCTGGCCCAGTTCCTGCCCTGTGCAGCCCCACCCACCTGTGGAATGAAACTATGTGGAAAAACCAATGATGTGCAACTATGGAGACTGTTCTGGGCCCTCCCCCTTCTCTCTGTCTCTGTATCTCTCTGTCTCTCTTTCTGTCAAAAACAATAAAAATAAATCTTAAAAAATATATATGTTTAATTGGCATATAATGATGTATTTTAATTGTTTTAATTTTTATTTTTTCAGTAGCTGAAAAGGCTTCATTTTTCCACATGGTGATTATTATCTGTAAATACTTATGCAGAAGCTTTTCATCCCCTTTTAACTACCTTATGCAAGAATCTGGGTACAGACATGAATATTGATCACTTTTAATATAATTGGAGAGAAGATTTTCATCACTATTGTTGTCACATACTTTCTCTCTGACATTCCTCCTTTTATTCTATTACATTTCACTGAATAAATTTTTGGATGTACAACACATTGTTCTTGTCTCCATCAGTGTTTGTAATTTACTTAGTCATTACACGTTGCTTCCCTGCCCTTTGTTTCTGTTATTAATGTTTATGAATATATTTGAAATGTTACTTGTGATTCGCCTGGAGTGACTGTGTGACAGAGCGGGAGGCGGTGGCTGGCCTGTCAGCCCCATGCTGTGTGGACTCCTGCCCAGCGAGGCCCAGCTCTGATTACGAGCAGCAGCCTGGGTGCCACAAAGGCAGGTAGGACGTTGTGCTGAGCCAGCAGGCCCTTTCACGTGCCGGAGCACAAAATCTACCTGCCTGACATCCAGAATGCAGCCACGGGCCGAAGGCTGGCTAGAAGTATAAACAAAGCGTTCTGGTTTTCCTGGGGGACAGAAACCACCTCTGAGGGGAGGAGCAGAGAAGGCAGCTTTTGACTCAGACATTAAAAGATAGGAGGAGTTTTATCAGAAAACGGGGATCGAAGCTACTCTATGACCCAGCCATTCCCTCCAAAACTTGAAAACTCGAGTCTGTAAAAACTTATGTACCCCAGTGTTCACTGCCGTGCTGTTCACGGTGGCTATGACATAGAAACAACCAAAGTGCCCCTTGATAGATGGCTGGAGAAAGAAGCTGTGGTCCATATATGCAGTGGAATATTACTCAGCGGTAAGAAAAGAGGAAATTCTGCCATTTGCAACAACATGGATAGAACTTGAGATCACCATGCTAAGTGACATAAGCCAGACAGAGAAAGCTAAGACCCATATGACTTCACTCATATGTGGAATATAAAACTGAACGCAACAAAGCCTCATGGACACAGTCAATAGTTTAGTGGTTACCTGAGGGTAAAGTGGAGGGAGGGGGAATTAAATATATGGTGATGGAAAGAGTTGTACACCTGGAACCTATATAATTTTTACTGACCAATGTAACCCTAATAACTTTAACAATAAAAGAAAAAAAAAGATATGAGGTTTTTACCAACAGAGGTGGGGAAAGAGGAGGAGGGAGGCATACCCAGCAGGAGGAAGAGTGTGAGAAAATACTTGGAAGTCAAAATAGGAACAACAACCAAGTAAGACACCAGCACAGAATGACCAGGAAGTGCTCACCATTGATTGAACAGTAAGTAGTTCATCCACTTCCGGTTTGTCAGTTTTTGCTTAAAAAAAAAAAAAAAATATGTAGAACATTTCTATGATCTTTAGTCAGCTGGTTGTTCTATTTCTTGTTAGTGCTCCATGTATCTCCCATGATTATTTCTGTTATTATAAAGCATTCGTTCTTTTCTCTTATTTTCCTTGTGTCCTTACAGTTGATTTTTCATAGCATTTTATCAGGCTTTTTTCTTATTGGTTCCTCAAGTCTCCCACCACCTATTACCTCCTTGGAGAAGATGGTGGCCCTGATTTTCACCTCTGCCCACCACAAACTCAGCTGGTGCCCGTGCGGGAACTGGCTCCTGAGAACGGCTCTGGAACAGGGACACATTTCTGTGTCTCCACTAGATGGCGAGGTCCCTGAGGCTGTAGCTGAGCTCTTCCCCTGCTCTTTCTCCTGGCATCTGCATCTGGAGTGGCTCAGCAAAGCCGCACGCACGCACGCACGCACGCACGCACGCATGCATGCATGAAGTATGCGGAGAACTAAGGAGCAGCTCAGTGAAGATGGAGAGCCGTTGAGCGTGTTTAAGGATATGAGGCAAGCTTGTGCAACCCGCAGCCCGCAGGTCACATGCAGCCGAGGACGGTTTTGAAGGCAGCCCCACACAAATGTGTACACTTCCTTAAAACATTATGAGACTTTGTGTGTGTGTGTGTGACCTCCCCCACCCCACCCCTTTTTAAAGCTCATCAGCTATCATTAGTGTTAGTGGATTTTATGTGTGGCCCAAGACAATTCTTTTAGTGTGGTCCAAGGAAGCCAAAAGGTTGGACACCCCCGATAGAAAGAAAGACATCAGTTCACAGAAGATGAGGAGACGGGGTCTCTGCTAAGCAAGAAGTCAAGGGCAGTCAAGACACAACAAAAGGGAAGGAAATAGAAAGAGTTTTGAAAAACTGAAAGAAAGAAAGAAAAAACATGTTCGTAGTTGGGGAGAAAGTTAGAACAAGGTTGAGAACGTGTCATAGCTCAAACGTCACCTTGGAAGGATCTAATTCATTCATTCTCAAACTTCAATGTCTATCATTCATTTGAAGAGCTTGTTGAAACTCTGATTTCTGGGCTTCATTCCCAATAAGGTCTGACCTAGGGCCTAATGTTTGCACTTCTAACAAACTCCCAGGTCATGCAGATGCTGTTGGTCCAGGGACCACATTTTGACAACCACTGGTCTAAAGTAGGTTCCCAGACATTCTCCATCACTTTCCATTACTCTTGCATAATTTCTTAATAGGCTGACCAGACATACCATTTTAAAGGAAACAGAAAATGACAGTACTGTCCCATTTCAAATGGTATATATGGTCAGCCTAGTCTCATTGTGCTAAATTCAAGGTGTCAGTAGGCTGAAAACAAGTGCCATATAAAATGGGACAGTACCATTGTTTTCTGTCCTGTTTAAAATGGTATATCTTGTCAGCCTACTTCTTAGCCCTCACTGTATACCCAGTACTGTTCTAAGCACTGTATTTAATTAACACTTTTCATTTCAGAACAACCTTATGAGGTGTTTTTATTATTACCTCCACACTACACATGAAGGAAGAAATAAGAGATGAAACTATGCTGCCAAAATCGTGAGCTAGGTAAGCTCTCAAGCCTATTGGACTGTGAGAGCAATTTTAAATGCTATAAAGAAGTCAAACTGAGTCTAACTATCAGCTATGGGACCTTGGTCACACTGTTACCTCTATGTGCCACAGTGTCTCATAAAATAGAGGTTATAGTATGGTAGCACGTATCTCATAGGTTGCTGGGAAGATTAAATGAATTAATTCACAAACACTGTTAGTATAATTATGATCTGAAACATTCATGAATTTTTAAATTAAGATTTATTTTATTGTTTTTGACAGAGAGACAGACAGACAGAGAAAGACAGAGAGAAGGGGAAGGGCCCAGAGCAGTCTCTATAGTTGCACATCATCAGTTTTTGACATGGTTTTGTTCCACACAGGTGGGTGGGGGCCACACAGGGCAGGAACTGGGCTGGGAACCTCCCGCATTGGAGGCATCCCCCCGCAATCCAGGGGCCAAACAGGGTGGGGTGGGGAGTGAGAACCAAACTGGGGGCTCCTGCATGGGAAGCACACCCCAGTTCAACAAATGGGTCCCCATGGGCTGGGGCCAGGATTTGATTCTTTGATTCTCAGTCCCTGGGACTGTGAAACGAGTGCTTAATTCGCTGAGCCATCCCAGCTTCCCTGACTTTTAAGGGTCTATCATTCCAATGAAAATATGAATTCCATGAAGACAAGATATGTGTCCTATTGTTTGCTGGGACCCCAGAACCTAGAACAAAACCTGACAAATGCTAGACCCTTAATTAGTACATCTTGTTGTGTTGTCATTTGCCAGACAAAGTTTTCTTTTAAAAATCAGGGGATGTTGGGATAGCACAGCAGGTAGAGTGCTTGCCTGGCAACTGTGAGGTCCAGCGATGGGTTCCTGGCCCCAGCCCATGCAAGCTTATATGCTGAACTGTGGTGCAACTGGTAACCGCCAGGATGGCAGTGGAGGTTCACGTCTCCCATACGGGAGCCCCCCAGTTTGGTTCTCACCCCTCGTGGCCCCACATCCACCTGTGTGGAATGAAACCATGTCACAACTAATGATGTACAGCTATGGAGACTGCTCTGGGCCCTCCCCACTTCTCTCTCTCTTACCTTCTCTCAAGACAATAAAATGAATCTTTTTTTTCTTTTTAATCAACATTATTAGTATTTTAAAAATTCAGCTCTTATCATACTTGCATATGAATGTCTAAATGTATTTACTACTGCCATCTAGGTCAGAGTTTATCAACCTGAGCACTATTGACATTTTTTGCTATATAGTTCTTTGTCATAGGGGCTGTCTTAAACATCACAGGATGTTTAGTATCATCTTTGACTTCTACCCACAAGATGCCAGTAGCAACTCTCCAATTGCAACAACCAAAAATGTCTCCAGACATTGTCAAATGTCCCCTGGGGAACAAAACCTCTGCAGTTGAGACCACTGACCTGGTTCACTGAGATCTCTCTCTCTCTGGCTGGCATCTCCTCTCTCAGATGTCCTTCTAGACCCCCAGAAGTCTGAGTCCTACCAGGTTCCTCTCCTGTGGTTTCCCAGAGGAAGTTTCTCAATCTTGGCATGGTCCCTCTCTTAGTTCCCCATGTGATAAGGGATATTCTTGACCAGGAATCACACAGACAAAGCCACTGGGTGCTGGACATAGTGGTTTCATATGGGAAGGTCAACTACTTCCCTTCAAGTGTGGGCCCTTGAGGCTTTCTGACCTCCCCAGAGATCCAGCCTCAGTCCCTCAGTCCTCACATCCCAACCCCTTTCTGGGATGTTTAGTCCTCAGAATATCTACTCCTCTCAGAAACAAAAGTTGCTCTTAAGGTTCTATCTTAGTCCCTCTCCTCACCTAAATAACTCCAAAACCCCAGAAGAGGGACATCCATTGCTTGAAGTCAGTTATTCAATCAGCAATGATGCCTGGTATGAAACTTTAGAAAGAAAGTATGAAATGAAGACATGTCATTGAATCCTTTCTGCTGCCGTCCCAGTTCAAGCATTTTGCTTCTAACCACAGAGAGTTAAAGACTTGAACAAGAATGCTTGTGCATGCGCACGCGTGCGCACACACACGCGCGCACACACACACACATACACACACACATCAGAAGAACAAATAAAACAACATTTTTAAGGAAAGCACAATCTAAACCCACATTTAGAGGACTTTTCCCCTATAGGAACAAGATCAGCAGAGAATTATTCCATACACACGAGAATACTCTCATGGGACCTTGGGGATGGGTTTCCCTCCTTGTTGTCCCTGAACCTCTTTGTTCCAGAAAGGACTTCGGCTTTACCTGTTCATAACCAAAACACTCAGGAGAACTGCCTGCCACCAATGGTGCAATTCAGGCCACCACCAATGGTAAACTTCAGCCCTTCACCTCCAGAAAAACCAAAAAGCAACCTACTAAGGGAACTAAGCCAGACAGAACAAGCTAAGGACTACATAACTTCACTCATAGGTGGAAGATAAAACTATAAAAACAAAGAAACAAAAAATCATGGACACAGTCAGTAGTTCAGTGGTTACTTGAGCGTAAGGGGGAAGGTGGGTGGGAGAGGAGGGTGAGGGGACTAAATATATGGGGATGGAAAGAGAACTGACTCTGGGTAATGAGCATTGTCTATGCAAAACATAGATGATGCAATGTAGAATCATACACCTGAAACCTATGTAAGTTTTACCAATCAATGTCATCCTAATACATTTAACAATAAACTACAAAAATATAAATGAAAATAATTTAAAAAGCGATCCACAACTCTAAAGTAACCGTCCAGGGGAAGCCAGGATGGCTCAGTGCGTTAAGTGCTCACTTTGCAGCCCCGGGGACCGAGGATCGAGTCCCGGCCCCAGCTCGTGCAGACCCATATGCTGAACTGGAGAGTGCCCCCAGTTCAGTTCTCACCGGGGCGAGACCCCGGCCCAGTTCCTGCCCTATGCAGCCCCAAGCCCACCTGTGGAATAAAACTGTGGAAAAACCAATGATGTGCAACTATGGAGACTGTTCTGGGCCCTCCCCCTTTCTCTCTGTCTCTGTCTCTGTATCTCTCTCTCGCTCTCTGTCAAAACAAAACAAAACAAAAAACAATAAAAATAAATCTTTAAAATAGCCGTCTTTCCCCCTCCCCCCTACTGCCTGTCTTTGTCAGGGTCGTAAAAAGCATGTGGGCTGGCTTCAGCCAGGTACCTCATTATATCTATAGTTGGAGAGAAATCTAGATATACAGGGTCCAGCAGAAGTAATGCTCCTTTTTTAGAGCAGGTAAACTTTAAAAAAATGGGCATTATTTCTGCTGGACATGTTCTATCTCTACACATTAACCTATGCCATTGTCATCTGCCTTTACATAATGATTTTAACCACATTTCTTCAACCGTTTCACATTGAAATCTAACAATTAATAGCATGTTCGTCTCCTATGCTATAAACAAGCCATCCAGAGGTTGGGCTCTAACGGGGGTTGAAGATGGTGGTCTTCCTCACCTTGCACACTTGAGGAAGTTGATCTGGGCTTCCAGCTGGTTGCCATTCCTCCTCTGCTTTGGCTTTGCTTTAGAATGAAAGTGAGTGGAAATCATTTCTCCAGATAAGTAAAGGGCTTATCTGCAACCCACTTCCAAAGTAATGTTTATGATCAGATGGGGATGGGGAAGAGAAAACATGTTCTAGAAAACATCTAGGCATAACTGGCCCTTGTTTTCCACTATGTGGGTGTTGAAGTTAATTTGTTTGCAGGAATGTGGGGAGAGAGAGTGCCTTACATAGAATAATTGTTCCTCCTACTAATCTTGGAGTTTTAATTAGCAGATGGACTCCCTTTTTACCCACAGCAGCTTTCTTTCACGTGACCAAAGGTAGTTTTTTTCCCCCCATGCGTTCAAACCTTGGCCCATAAAAATCTCTTTCTCATTACAGCAAAGACCTCTAGCAATGACCCTTGGTCTAGAGCTGAAATGATGCTATTAAGGGCCATCCCATAGCTGCCAGGACCTGCACAAGCAGGTCACATCCAGGGTGGAGCCACAGTGGATGAGGAGTCTTCGCAGTTCAGTGTTCTCCCGGCTCATTCACCTGTTTACACTCCAGTCTCACTCCCTCTGACTCCTCTTGCCACTTGTCCAGCCCCCTCATCAGAGGGGAGTTAGAGGAGAATAAGGTGGGGAAGAAGGGCGCATGGAAGAGAGTGCAGTCTCAGTGTACATTTTTGAAGCTTTAAGCCTTTCACAGGAAGACAAAACTGGAATGAGGGCTGTAATGAGGCCTGGAATTACACTCCACCTTGCAGGAATTCATGTCCTGCACCCTGTTCTGAGCTGCAAGGACCAGTGATTTTAGGCCCAGATTTTGTAACCGTCAGCCTTAGAATGGCAAAGAGCTGTAATATCTTTCTTTTTTTATTGTTAAATTTATTGGGGTAGCATTGGTTATTAAAAAATTACATAGGCTCCAGGTGTACAATTCTACATTACATTGTCTATGCCTTGTATTGTGTGCTCACCACCCAGAGTCAGTTCTTCTTCAATCACCATATATTTGGCTCCCCCTCCCTCCTCTACCACCCCCTCCCTCCTTACCCTCAGGTAACCACTAAACTATCCACTGTGACCATGAGTTGTTCCTTTTTGTTTTTTTGGTTTTTTGCTTTCAGTTTTATATTCCACATATGAGTGAAGTCATACGATTCTTGGTTTCTGTCTGGCTTATGTCACTTAGCATGATGATGTCAAGGTTCAACCATGTTGTTGCAAATGGCAGTACTTCATCTTTTCTTGTGGCTGAATAAAAGAGCTTTAATTTCTAACCCCAGAAAAGCAAAAGAGAAAAGTACTTAAAAGAAAAAAAGAAAAAGACTCCAAGAACTCCAAGGCTCTTAATTTGGAAAGGTCAATTAGGAAATGCCTCACTGAGAGAAGTATAGATTAGAAAAATAGATCAAGGCAAGATGACACTTGTTAAGTTTAATGTATATAGATCTATAGGATGAATACAGAGAGCCATAAAAAAATATCCTACCAATTTGTTTCTTGCTGGTGAATTTTAGATATAACATTTTAGAGAAAAGCATGAAATACTTTGAAAAAGCATTTAAGTGTAGATTCTAAGTAAAAAGTCCTCACTCACTTTCCTGCCTTGTATGCTTAGATGAAAACCCTAATTCTGCCCAGGATCGTTGAGGCAGAGGTACAATGACTTCTGGAAGCCTTAGATTGTCGTTCCTGGGGCATGAGGCTGCTCTGAGAGGAATTCAAATTCTGGAGCTGCAGACAACTGGTGTGATAACTGGCTGTGGAATGAACTTCAAAAATTGGAAGCCGGGAATAATACTTTCAAGCACAGGGCTGGGCCTATTTCTGCCTCCTGCTTTTTCCTCCTGCCTCTAACATTTTGATCTTTCTCTTCTTTGAAATTTATTTCCATGTGGGGGTAGAAAAGAGTCATTACCACACTTCCTCCACCAACTTCCTTCGAAGTTTATAATTTCTGATTCCAGCACATTCTAGGCATACTCTTTGCCTCACAAAGTCTGAGCTTTCTTCTGGCCTTTACAGAAAGTCTGGTCTCTGGATACTCTCACTTTAGGCAAACTTAACTCTTTAAAAATATGGTGTGCTTGCTGAATTATTTTCCTTTTAGGTAAGTTTTCTTTCCGTCTCTAAGGGTTACAGAGAAAGCAGAGAACCTGCAAGGTTCTCTTTCTTTGTTTTGTGCCTACTTTTCCTTCAGCATCTTCAGGCACTTTCTGGGCGATGACATGACCCAAACCTGGTTTGCCAACTGAGTGAAGAATGAAGGGGCATGTGGAGCTGACAGGCTGGGGTGAAATGGCCGCTCAGCCAGCGGCCCACAGCGCCCTCTGTCGGCTACTTCGCTGCTCTGCACGGTGGTCCTCTTGATTCTTTGCAGTTGCCTCTCTCATAAGAGAGTGACCACCTCCTCACATTGGGCTCCAAACGGGACTGGACAAGTGAGCATAGCAGACACATCCCCCTTCTTTTCTTTCCTCCTTTCATTCTCCCCAATTCTTTCCTCATTTTCATCTTAAGCCAAAGCGCTGACACTTAGATACCCCTCTAAAACTAAAGGACTTGACCCTTGGCTGCTGGGGAGGCTGCCGTGGGGAGTCTGCCATCCCCAGATCCTTCTGGAATTGCTTCCATTGAAGGAAGCCCCTTGCCCAAGGTTACAGTCCCTTCTAGAAGCAGCCCCCAACCATGATCAACACAGAGTACAGTCTCGGCCTCCTTTGCCTAACCTGAGACTCAGATCAGTTATTTCAGCCTCAGGACTCCTCAGCAGGCTTAGTGGCCACTTTTATTGAGACTTTGTCACAGCTCAGCTTCTTACTCAGCCCCCATTTTTTTTTTTTAAGATTTATTTTTATTGTTTTTGACAGAGAGAGAGAGAGAGATACAGAAATGCAGAGACAGAGAGAAGGGGGAGGGCCCAGAACAGTCTCCATAGTTGTACATCATTGGTTTTTCCACATAGTTTCATTCCACAGATGGGTGTGAGGCTGCACAGAGCAGGAACTGGGCCGGGGTATCACTCCGGTGAGAACCAAACTGGGAGCACTCCCCAGTTCTGCATATGGGTCCACACATGATGGGAGCCGGTTGTTTGCCTGAACTGAGAGGTTTTGGGGGGCCTCGATGGCAAGGTCTCGGTCCCTTTGACCTCTCAGGGAAGGTCGACCCGGGGCCTCGATGGCAGGGCCTCAGCCCTGCTTTCATCTCCCTTGGGGCGGGGGGGGGGGGGGGGGGGGGGGGGGGGGGGGGGTAGCTAGGTGATTGGACATAGAAAGATATGTGTGTGTGGCTTCACATGAAGATCAGACAGCTGGCACCAGGCGTTAGATCACAGGCTGTGAGATGATAGGAATGCAGGGGAGAGGGCCTGCATGTTCCTGATAACGGACTACCTGCGCTGTACTTCAGTTAATGAGTAGTTTCTGATGTAGTTGAAAAACTCCGTCATTGTCTTTCCTTGCTCCTTGTAATGATGTGAACCTTGGATTCAATGATTGAATAGAGCTATTCGGGGCTGTCCTATTGAGGACAGTCAGCCTGCAAGTGTGTCGGTCTCAATTCCTACTGCTCGTACTCAGGGATTCCGTTCAGCCAGGCTGTCTCCTGGTTACACACATGGGCTGGGGCCAGGATTCAATCCTCGGTCCCCAGGTCTGCAAAGTGAGCACTTAACCCACTGAGTCATCCCGGCTTCCCTAGCCCAAATCTTCCTTCTTCACCCCCGAAGGTAATGCTTCCCCCTAAGTCATACCCCAACAAACTTCCTGCACACTAGTCTCCATCTCAGTATCTGTGTCCTAGGGAAGCCTACCTTCAATGGCTATGAGGAGGTGGGATGCAGAAGACATAACCTGATGGACAAGAGAAATGCACATTTAATAGGTTGATAGCAAAGCAAAGTGATGACTAATGAAGAGTTGTGAGTTATCAGATAAATAACACATTCACAGGAAAGCATCAATAGGGCAAGAGTAGTGAGGGGAGTCTTCCTGGAGGAAGCCAAGTAAGGGCTAGAACTTGCTGATGGACTGGAATTGAAAAGGAAGAGACACAACATGGGATGCTTTAGGTAGAGGGAATTGCTCAAGGGATTTAAGAATGAACATCCCTAGTTTGTGAAACAGGAGTGTTATGTGGGCAGAGCAGACACTGTTGGAGGGTAGAGGGGCTAGATATATGGTGTGGATAAGCTAGATTGAGGTTAAATGATAGGTTTGAGAGAGCACTGACAGCCAAGCTGAGCTATCCAATACCCACAAGTGGTGAGTGGCCATTAGGCATATTAGAGCAGAAGAGGAACATGATGAAGCATGCATAGGTATAGGTGACATGGATTCATTGTTGGGGTCAGTTGAACAGAGATTTCATAATGATACTTGATGCCAGTAGTTGAAAATCACTACTGATTTTACGTATTTTAACAAAAATCCACGGTTTTTAAATTTGTTGTAAAGTACTCAGTGACCCAAGTTTCACTGTGTGCATAGCTGTTTTATGAACCTCTGACAATTTCCCTTTAGTTACACTCCCGCCCGCCTGGGGTGCAGGCACATCATAATGGATGCTTGAGAGGAGGTACAAGGGCATGTGCCACCATCCTGTCCCCCTCCTGGGTGTGTGTGTTTAGGAATAGCATTATTTTACCAGAAGTTTATGAATTAGCATTGGGACTAAATTGAAGGAAGGACATCAGTTGGGTGACAATTCTACTGATGCAAATGGGGAGTGAAGGGGCTTGTGTTCAGGTGAAAGCAATGTTGTAGCATGTAGTCAAATCTCATTTGTTTTCACAGCTGAATAACATTCGTTTGACATTTGTAAACCACATTTTGTTTAACCATTTATCTGTTGGTGGAGACTATTGTTGTTTCTACCTTTTGGCTGTTGTGAATAATGCTGCAATGAACGTAGGCAAGTAGGTGATTGCTTGAGCCCCTGTTTTCAATTCCTTTGGGTGTACACCTAGGAGTGGAATTGCTGGGTCATATGCTTAACTTATTGTGGAATTACCAAACTGTTTTTCACAGCCACTGCATCATTTACATTCCTCCAGAAATGTATAAGGGTAACAATTTGTCTATATTTTCACTGATGCTTATTATTTTCCATTTTTAAAACTAAAGACATCCTAATAGGTGTGAAGTAGTATCTCACTGTGGTTTATATTTAATTCCTAATTGCAGAAATAATTTTTGCATATTTTTTCCCTTCCTTTGCAATAATTTTAATAAACTATCCTATTTCTTTTGTTTATGGTCTAATTGTTGTTCATTGTAATTCTTTTGGGAAATAAAATTAAATTATGCACAAAGGAACAAAGTAAAAAATAATAAAAAGACTTAATTAGATTTAAGCTGTTTAAAGGAGCTGGTGTGAAAAAGTTCTCCATTCAAATTGCTTTTATTTCTAAGATGATCTTGTCATGGAAAATTTTCTTGCTTTCTCTGTTTGTCTCTTGTGCTATGTCTGTACAGTCTAGTGAAGATTCTTCTATTTCCTCAACAATTTGACAGAACTCATCTAGTCAAAAGAGTTGCTAGTCTTGTCTTTTCTTTGTAACTTTATAGTCTGTTGGCAAGATAGAAAATCTCAGAATCATAGTGTTGTTTATTGGGGGTGAAATAATACAGGGCTGTGGAAGTCACTACAACCAGACCTACTCCTTACCCTGCCACAATTGATCTAGGATCAATTCTGGAACTTATTGTACTGGTTTTTGGGGTTTTTTTTTTAAAACTTCCCTAGTCAAATACTTGCTATTATTTCTGTTAATGATTTTAGGAAGGGCTGATGGTAGTCAATGACATGGAAAATAACTCTATTTTTTCTTTCTTGCATGTCTTAAATATGAAATAGGGGGAAAGTACAAGATGACCTCTGGGTGTTGTTTCTAAATCTTTTAAATCTTTTTTAAAAATTAGGCATGTGTGTATATGTGTGTGTATGTGTGTGTGTGTGTGTGTGTATGTGTGTGTGTATATATATATATGGATTTGACAAATCAAACACCATTTCAAGATAAAGCACTCAATAAACTAGGATTAAAAGAGAACTTCCTTGACATACTAAAGGATATACATGCAAAACCCATAGCTAACATCATGCTAAATGGTGAAAGTCTGAAACCTCTCTCTCTATGATCAAAACAAGATAGAGATATCAATACCCATTTTTACCACTTCTATTCACCATAGGTATAGCCACATCAATTAGGAACAAAAAAAGAAAAGAAATACAAGGCATCAAAATTGAAAAGGAAAAAGTAATACATGTCACCGATATGCTCTTATATGTAGAAAATCCTGAAGGATCCACAAAAAACTATTAGAGCTAATAAACAAATTCACCAACTTTGTAGCTTATAAGGTTCAACATGCAAAATGAGTTATACTTCTATACACAAGCAATGAGTAATGCAAAAAAGAAAATTAAGAATAAATTACTTTAGAATAAAGTTAACCAAAGAGGTATGAGACTTATAAATGAAAACTACAAAGCAGTGCTGAAAGAAATCTTTTTTTAAAGATTTATTTTATTGTTTTGATAGAGAGAGATAGAGACAGAGAGAGATAGAGAGACGGGGGAGAGCCCAGAGCAGTCTCTATAGTTGCACATCATCAGTTTTCTACATAGTTTCATTCCACATAGGTGGGCAGGGGCCACACAGGGCAAAAACCAGGCCAAGGACCTCCCGCATGAAAAACTTGCCTCAGTGGGAACTGAACTGGGGGCTTTCCACGTGGGAAGCACACTCCAGTTTAGCATTTGGGTCCACACGGCCGACACTGGGACTTGATCCTTGGACCCTGGGCTTGCAAGGTGAGAACTCAACCAGCTGAGCCATCCCAGCATTCCCTGAAGGAAATCTTAAGAGACCTAAATAAATGGAAAGACGTCCTGTTTCCATGCATTGGAAGACAATATTGTTACGATAGAATACTATCCAACATGATCTACAGTTTCAAGACAATTCCTATCAACATCACAATACCTTTTTTTTTTTTTGCAGAAATGAAAAACCTGATCCTAAAATCATACAGAATTTAAAGCTACCCACCCATCCAAAAGAACAAAGTTGAAAGAATCATAATTCCCAAGTTTAAAAGTTGCTACAAATTCACAGTAATCAAAGTAGGGTGGTACTGGCATGAGGATAGACACAGTAGGTGTTGGAATAGGATCCAGGAAAAGAACATCCTCTTCAACAAATGGTGCTAGGATAACTGGATATCCACATATAAAAGAATGATATTAGATCCTTACACCCCAGGCAAAAGTGAACTAAAATGAATCAAAGACCAGTATGTAAGAGCTAAAACTATAAAACTTTTAGGAAGCAACATAAAGGAAAATTTTCATGGCTTCTGCTTTGGCAATGGTTTCTTATATATGACATCAAAAGAACAAGCAACAGAAGAACAAAATAGATAAAGATAAATTAGATTAGATCAAAATTTAAAACTTTTGTGCATCAAAGAACACTAGTGGGGTAGCCGGGATGGCTCGGTGGGTTAAGCACTTGCTTTGCAGCCCTGGAGACCAAGAATTGAATCCCGATTCCGGCCTGTGTGGACCCATATGCTGAACTGGGGAGTGCCCCCAGTTCAGTTCTCACCGGGGAGAGACCCCGGCCCAGTTCCTGCCCTGTGCAGCCCCACACTCACCTGTGGAATGAAACTATGTGGAAAAACCAATGATGTGCAACTATGGAGACTGTTCTGAGCCCTCCTCTTCTCTGTCTCTGTACCTCTCTCTTTTTCTCTCTATCAAAAACAATAAAAAATAAATCTTTAAAAAAGAACACTAGTAAGAGAGGAAATATACAGTTTACAGAATGCCAAAAAATACATGCAAATCATATATTTGATATGGGTCTAGTATTCAAAATAAAGAACTCTTTCAACTCAAAACAATGACAACAAAATGACAAAATTTTAAAAAGGGTAAACAATTTGAGCAAACATCTCTTTTAAATATACACATCTAACAAGCACATGAAAAGATACTAAAAACATGAGTCACAAGGGAAATGCAAATCAAATTCATGAGATACATCATTTTATACCCAGTAGGATAGCTATAATTTCAATAACATGAGATTAAATCAAGCACAAGAGAAAATGATACAATAAAGATACACAACATATATAAGCTGTGTGAGGCTGCTGTTGGCATAACATGGCATACTATTTTACAGCAAACATAAAAAAACTAAGTGGAAAAAATACACTCTAAAATAGCAATGAAAAGTATAGTCTAGTAAATACATAAACCATTAACCATTGCCTATGAGCATTATCAAGTATTATGTACTGTACATAATTACACATGTATGCTATACATTTGTGCATCTGACAGTGCAGGAGGTTTGTTTACACCAGCATCACCTGAAACACATGAGTAATGCATTGTACTATGACGTTTTCATAGCTATAGCCTTACTAGGTGATATATTCCAAGACTCCCAGTGGATACCTGAAACCGTGAATAGTCCTAAACCTTACAATCCAAGGGGTGACCCAAAAAAACTGGAATTATCTTCTGGAGGGTGGGTCGCTTGTAGTATCAGCTTCCCCCACTAAGTGAGTGTTCTAGGAACCCATCTGTATGAGCTTACCAGCTGGTGTTATGAGAGGCTGTTTGGCTTCACTTAAGTTTTTGGAGGCTCTTTCACCGAGTTTGGCCATTTCATGATGGGTGATTTATACAAACAACGTGCGGCACGACAACACACCTACCCACCCCATGCTGAGTGTTCAGCAGTTTTTGCCCCCAAATCAGCATGACCCTCACTATGCTCAACCCTCCCTATTTACCTGATCTCACCCTGAGCAACGTTTTTTGTTTCCCTGGATGAAAAACTTCCTCAAAGGGAAAAGTTTTACCCATGTGGAATAGGTGAAACAAAAAATGGCAGAAACTCTACAAGGCATCAAAATTGATGGGTTCAAAAACTGTTTTGAGAAATGGAAAAAGTGTCTCGATGGATGTATTGCATGAAATGGAGAGTAATTTGAAGGGGACTGAAGTTTAAACATGTAAGAATAAAATACATACTTTTTTATGAATAAATTCCATTTGGAGAGGTCCTATCTTATATACTATTTTCCCTATACATACATGCTTATGATAAAGTTTATTTTATAAATTAGGCACAGTAAGAGGTGAACAACAATAACCGATAATGAATTAGAAAGTTGTGATAATATACCCTAAGAAAAGTTATATGAGTGTGGTCTCTCTCTCTCTCTGATACATGAGCTGATAACCAAGAGGGCTACTAAATGATTAAGGGCCTGGGACCTATAGTGGTGGGTACACTGGACCAAGGGAAGATTCCCACTTCAGGCAGGCAGAGACGAATGGTACAGGACTTTATCATGATCCTCGGAACACAGAGCAATGAAAGCTTATGAATTATTTATTTCTGGAATTTTCCCTTTAATATTTTAAGACCATAGTTGACCACAGGTAACTGAAGCTGTGTGTAACTGAAATTGTGGCAAGTGAAATTTCAGATAATGGGGACAACTTAATTTTAGGTGTATTACCCCATTTTATTCTGGCATAATGCCTTGATGCCAAAGTCTGACTTTAATTTTCTTTACCTTATGAAATCACTCACTCTTTTTGCCTAGATGGTTAAAGGAGATTTTCATTTTCTTTACAATCTACTGTAATTTTATTACAGTAGTCTTGATGTTGGTAGTTGTGATGGTCAATTTTATGTGTCAACTTGATTAGGCTAAATGATAGCTGATAGCTGGTAAAACATTATTTCTGTCTCCGAGGATGTTTCCAGAAGAGATTAGCCTTTAATTGATGAACTGAGTAAAACAGATGGCCGTCCCCAGTGTGGATGGGCATTATCTGATCCAAAGAGGGCTCAAATAGAGCAAAAAGGCAGAGGGCGAATAAACTGCTCTCTCTGTTTGAAATGGGACATCCATTTTCTCCTGTCCTTGGACATTGAGGCTCCTGGCTCACTGGCCTTTGAACTTGGATTGGAACATACATTATCAGCCCTCTCTGAGTTCTCCGGCCTTTAGAATCAGACTGACACCTCAGTGGCTATTTTGGCTCTCCAGTTTGCTGATAGCATGTCATGGGACTTCTCAGCTTCCATAATCAGATGAGCCGATTCCTATCTGTAGTTACATTATGTAAAAATGGCCAGTTAAATATGAGAAGATACAGTGCAAATCAAAACCACAATGAGATATCACTTCACATCTACTAGGATTACTATAATAAAAAAGTCAGACAATAACAAGTGTTGAGGATGTGGAGAAATTAGAACCTTCATGTGCTGATGGTGGGAATGTAAATGGTGCAGCTGCTTTGGAAAAGAGTGTGACAGCTTTGTACAAAAGTTAAACCATGGAGTTACTATTTGGCCCAGCAGGTCTACTCCTATGGATATTCCCAAGAGAAATGAAAACATACATCCACACACATTCGTACATGTATGGTCATAGCGGCACTTTTTGTAATAACCAAAATATGGAAATAATCCAAATGTCCATTAATGGACAAATAGATAAATAAAATGTGGTATATCCACAACAATGGACTATTATTCATCCATAAAAAGGAATAAAATACTAATTCATGTTACAATATGGATGAGCCTTAAAAACACTTTTGGTGAAAGAAGCCAGACACAAAAAGCCTCGTGTTGTATGAGTATGATTCCATTTATTTGAAATATCCAGACTAGGCAAAGATAAAAAGATAGACCATAGATTGTGGTTGCCAATGGCTAGGGCAGGGGGAATTGGGGATGATTGTCAATAGATTCAGGATTTCTCTCTTTTTTTTCCCCTGAGACACTGAAAATGTTCTGATGATTGTGGGGATGGTGGCACAACCCTGTGAGTATAAATGCTGTCTGGAAATTATCCAGCCATGTTTAACTGTTCTCATTATATTGACAATGGCTGGATTTTTTCCAGACAGACCTCATATGTGAAAAACACTTTAAATTGGTTAATTGTATGATATGTGAGTTATGTAACAATATATATCTCAATAAAACTATCAGAAAAAGAGTTCAAAGGGACTAGCCTCTTCCAGCCCTCCAGACTTCAGGGCAGCACCCTTGCCCTCACACACTGCAGAGTGGGAAAACCTTCCAGTTTCAGCGGCTGTTCTCAAATTTGCCCCCTCTCGGTTAGTTTGAGGGTAGTTCTGTTCTTAGGTGTATCCGCTGCTGCGTTACTTTCCCGCTTTCCTCCTGCACTTTGCCTATTACGGGGTCTGGCAGAAGTAATGCTCTGCGATACCAGCTCACTTGTTACACAGCGGTAATTCTGCAGACGCTGTATAACAAGCGGTTCTTATGGCTGTTTGGTGCTTTGCCCCACCCGCTTGTTTTGGATTCAAGGGGATACTTTGTTACCTGCTTTTGTTGTTAAGTGTTGTCTATTGCTTTTTAGTTTTGCTCTCTGGTTGCTTTTCTTTTATGTGGGGATCAGAAAAATCCAAAAATTGTTCTGGCCTCGCTGCCACCATCTTCCCAGAATTCTGATAGGAGAGCTTTGTAAAATGCCCCCATTTTATATGAAGGTCTAATCATTTGCACAGTTTACCTGTATCTATTGTCATTTGAGCTTCTTGGATAGGGGACTTGGAGAGGAAGAGGTGGGGAGATTTTGGGGGGTGCTCTGTAGCTTCCCACACTGTGTTATGAATGAACTGGCAGCAGCACTTTCTGATTACACGGGAAACTAATTCACCTGCCCCTGTTTTAACAGCCTTGTGGCTCTATGGGCTTGGACTTCCTCAGGTTGGGATTAAAATTTTCCTCTGGGCTTATACAGTGCAGTGCAGTTCGCCTGTTGCTTGGAAAAACAGTGCTGTGCTAACCTATTCTGGCGTAGGTTACTTAGAGTTGAGGAAGAAGAAAACGGGCTGCAAAACTGAGCAGTCCAGCCATTCAGCCACCATGTAGATCCCAAAGGCACTTGAAAGAATTAAGGGAAATAAACATGTGTCGGTACATTGCTGCTCTCTGTCCATTATAGATGAGAAAGTGTTCGAGGCAATTGAAATTTTCAGAGGACTGTTCTCTAAAGTAGGGTATGGTGGTAAATTTAATTCCTTGTCACATTGGGGTATGCAGGATAATCTGTAATGAGATTGCCAGATGTTTGATTTGGGGTTAAAAGATGCTGAGTGGTGCATCCACGTGGCAGAACCTGGGTCTCAGGCCTGTGACTTCACAGTGGGGGATGGGAAGGATTCTTCCCATTTAGGATCCTAAATGGGAGGCAGAGCACCACAATTCCATCACAACTACATGCTGTAGGAACGGCCTCCTGAGCCCACTCCCATTGCCAGTTAGGATTGGGTTTGTTTTCATGTCTCTCTCTCTCTCTCTCACACCCCCCCACACTCCAGAGATAACAAGGTTTAAACCAAATAAGAACTTTATTTCTATATCATAAAAATAAAGTCTGGAGGTAGGGCATCTCGTGCTGATGTGGTGGTTCTGTGGCCATTGGGTCCCCCAGTGTCTCTGTCTTGTGTTACCATGTGCAGCATGCCACCCCCCAGTCTAATGTGGCTACTCCCACTCCAGACACCAGTTCTGCTTTCCAGCCAGAAAGGCAGGAGAAACACAAAGAGGGACACCACACAAAGGATGCGACCCCATATTTCTAGGCTACTTTTCAGAAGCTGCCCACGATACCTCCTCTGACATCTAATTGGCCAGACAGAACTGAGTCGCAAGGGGTGGGGTGGGGCGGGGACAAGGTGGTCTTATCCTGGGCAGCCATGTGCCTAGTTAACAAAAAGGGCACTGTAACTGAAGAAGGGGGGAGCGAACATGAAGGGACAACTGGTCTTTTTTTGCAATACCTCCCAAATAAAAAGGAAAGTGAATATTTGCTATTTTTTTATATTTTCTAAAAATGTGACACATGTTCACTATGGCTTCTTTATCAGTTTATTGTCTTGGCTCTCCCCTCCTCTCAGACCATCTGTCTTATTCTTTCTCACTACTTCTTCTTCCCTGACTGGTTGCAAGAAACAGAAAGTGGCTGCCTGACTTAAGGAGAAGGGTTCACAGAATCACAGGCAAGGCCGGAAACCTGCGATAGAGGTGACAGAGGCCAGGCAGCATCAGGAGGTTGGGAAGAAGGAATATTTGAGTCTCGTCGGGATGCTAAGCTTAATGAGCTTTAATTATTATTTTTTTCAGTAATTACATTGTGACTCCTAAAATTTTAAACCATGTTGGGGAAAGTCTCATTGGTCTAGCTTTTCTTATGCTTGACGGCATCTTGAAGGACGGTCTCACCAAGATGATACACAATGGGGGTAGAGCTGACTCCCTAAGGAAAATGCTATTTTTTTTTACCAAAGGGTGAAAGGATTCTGGGTGAACAAAAACCCTATAAAAGCTTCCTGCCCTTCTCCAAATATAAAGCCATGATTATTTTCACTGCCCTGGTCTCACCTGCTTCTCTATGTCACATCTCACTTCCCTGCCACACGATCCTGTCACTACAGCCCAGCCACCCGTTTCCACTGCTCTCTCTTTGCACGAGCCATTCCCACTGCCTGCAATATCCTTCCAGTTCTCGCTCTCCTTCTTAACCCAAGAGATCTTTACTGATCTCTCCTGTCTCTGGTCAGCACTCACATCATCCATGAGCTCCTCAGGCTACGCTAGCTCCCAACCTGTGGGCTCCCACAAGCCCTTGCTCGGGTAGAATTACTTCTGTGTATCTCCTTCTCCCTGCGGACACTGAGCTCCTTACAGGTAGGGATTGTGTCACGCATCTCCTGCTGCAGAATCTAACAGTGCCTCACACAAAATAGTAACTCAATAAAATTCTCATGGATGAATGACTGGCTCCAAACGTCCCACCCCAAATACCCTTCTGACTTTCAGTCCCAAATGCCAACACCTGTGGACAGCCAGCTGAATTCCCAGCATCAACCCGCTTCAAACTAAGACACTCTTCTTCCCCATAAATCAGCACCTGATTGCTTTTCTATTCAATCCTATTTATTAAACTCATACAGTGTGTGCTAGACATGAGAGGCACAAAGATAAGTAAGATTCTCAAGGATGGTCTAGACCAGCACTGGCCAACCTTTTGACTTCTCTGAGCCACATTGGAAGCAGAATTGTCTTGGGCCACATGTAAAATACACTAACACTAACAATAAGTGATTAGCTAATCAATCAGTCAGTCACAAAAGTATCTCATACATTTAAGAATTTGTATTGGGTCTCATTCAAAGCCATCCTGGGCCACAGGTTGGATATGCTTGGTCTAGATCAAGTTTCCCCGTTCTCGACACTACTGACACTTTAGACTAGGGGTCTCCAAACTATTCAGCCCGCGGGCCGCATTAACTATCAAACAGCAGTTCGGGGGCTGACTACACACTCGAGGTCCAAATAGAAAAGAATCAAAACATAGATGTTGTTTTTCATTATTTATTTAATATCATTTTATTTAGATAAAAAGGTCTCCATGGGCCAGATGAGAGGGCCTCATGGGCCGAATCTGGCCCGCAGGCCGTAGTTCAGAGACCCCTGGAATTCTTCGTTGTGAGGGCTGCCCTGTGCACTGTGGGTTGTTTAGCAGCATCCTTGGCCTTGCCCCACAAGAAGCTAGCAGCACCCTCCTCCCACTGGTGATGACCAAAAATGTCCAGACATTGCCAAATGTCCCTCTTGAGACCAAATCAACCTCAGTTAACAACCACTGGTCTAGCTGCAGAAACATAAAGAAATGGAAAATTTCAATATGAGGTAGATTTAAGCACAAAGGACAAAAATGGCCTGTAAGGAAATTGAATTGGAGATTTCAAAAATATAATACTTGTATCTACACTGATGAACTGGCCAATAAGCTAAAGCTTAGCCACATGAGACTATTAAAAGACAACCTAACTCAACATTTTTATAAAGAGAGACAAGGGGGCTAATGCTTGTTTAGTTCTTGCTACGCATGCAAAAGCTGATTTGCATTTTATGAGTTTCATTCTCACAATAACCTTGCAAGCCAGAAATGATTTTCTGTGAGATGAAGAAAGTGAGTTAAGGTTACATGTTCAAGGCTACACATCAGTTGTCTTTGTATTTGCTACAGGGATCACCTTCCTCTGCACCTCTCCATCTCTGTGGTCACCCTACTATCTTGCCTTCTTCGAACCACGCCAGCTTTCCCTCAGCAATGATCAGAGGTCAAGTCTAGAGGATGGCGCTGTCACAACGTCTCTCCCATCTATCCCTTCTTTCTCTCTCCAGTTCCCTGTTTCCCCACTTCCAGTCTCATCATGATTCTCTTCCCACTAAACATGAACCAGAACAAATCTTTTTTTTTCAAAGTCTTTTTTTTTTTTTTTAATATTTATTTATTTATTTTTATTGCTTTTTGACAGAGAAAGAGAGAGATACAGAGACAGAGGCAGAGAGAACTGAACTGGGGGAGCTCCCAGTTCAGCATATGGTTCCGCACAGGCCGGGGCCGGGATTCGATCCTCAGTCCCCGGCGCTGCAAAGTGAGCGCTTAACCCACTGAGCCACCCCGGCTTCCCCCAGAACAAATCTTAATGCCCCATCAAATACGATTCTCCTTTCTCTGCATTGCAAAGTCAAGTTCAAACTTCCTGTGTTGGCTTTCTAGCCTTGTTTCCCTAAGTGAGTTCCATCTGTAGTTCCTAGCTCCATCTTCCACTGCCTTCCAGAGCAGACATCAGACTCTGAAAACAGCAGCTACCGAGAGGCTGTCCAAAAAAATTCAGTGATAAATGCCTCTATTTCTCCTATTTTCCAGACAGTCCTCATATTTCTGAACTGCTCATTATATTGGGTCACAGAGTCCTTGTAGCAGCCCAGTGATGGTGATAGTGCTGTTCCTATTTCACAAGTGACCCCAAGCTGCTTCCTCTCTGCCTGTCCTCACACTACTTGTGCTGTCTGAAAACCTTTCCTTCCTTCCTCACCTCCTTTGCTCCAGTGAAAGCATCCTGCAAGACTCAGCTGGGATAGCACACCTTCCCACAGATGCTCTCGATCACTTAGCCCCTGGAGAGGACGGCTTGCTCCTTCTAGTACATTGCGTCCCACATTTGTGTCAGCGTTCTCTCACAGTCAGACTCCTAGGGTCTTACTCTTAGCAAACGCTTACATTTATGTTATCCGAACAGAGCTGAGGCCACTGCTCACTTGTGTTTTTATTTTCCTCAATCAAAGCCATCCTGGTAGCTACACTGACGGGAATGTCAGGGCTGCTACCAAGCTTCTGCGCCCTCGCCCCGCGGTACCGTATTAGGCGCTCGTGGGTCCCTCCTGTCTGCATCTGAGGACACCAGCACCCCCTTTCAGCGGCCGGCCTGCTGCTTGCAAGTTGCCCTGTGGGAGAAGGTGCCTTGGTGTGGGGCTGAGCAGGACGTAAGCACTGTCCCCAGGCCAGACCCTTTACTCACGAGCTGGCATTGGCTCTCTCATGGGCTTCTCTTTCCGCTCTGTAATGTGGGGATAGTGTGGGGATAGTGTAGTGTGGGGATAGATCCTTCTTCCCAGGGCTGCTGAGAGGCTTTAAGTTCAAGTAGCTAAAGCATTTAGCTTGGAGCCTGGCTTCCCCAGAGTCAGACCATTTCCTCAGTGACGCAAGCATGAGGGGTCTTGGCACGTGTTTGTTCCTGCGCTTCCTCTACTCGGTCTTCTTTTTCCCGAGCTGGGAAAGAAGCCCTTTAGGTCCCTCCGCTGCCAATTAAATGAAGATCAAGTTACCCGCCACCCGGCCCCTAGAATCTAAGGTACAGGTGCCCGTGGGCGTGCAGCGCTCCACGCAGCAGTGTCCTCTTCACCCCGGCTCAGGCCCTCTGCTGGAAGTTTCGGGAATCACGGAAGCAGCGAGACTCCGGAGATTTTTTTTGGCCGAAAGCATCTGAAACCGTGACGCTCTGGTGGTGGGGAGAGAGAGTGAGGAAGCAGGTAAGTCCCAGAAAACATTGTTTTCTTTGTTTCTGTCTGTCCCACTCTTCCGACGTTCTCGGTAATAGTAGCAACTGTTGTCATTTCTGAGGGCTGACGTTGCAAATCTCTATTAATAGATGCTTCCCGTGCCTTGCATTTCATCCTGCGGGTCCCACTACTTCTTTCTATAGCTGAGGAAACTGGGGCACACAGAGGGAAGTAACTGGCCCAAAGCCTCACAGTAAGCGGGGGGAGCCAGGATTCACACAGTCCTGCCCGACTGAAGAAACCGCTGCCCTGGGAGGTGTGATGGCTGTCAGTCCTGCCCTTTCCCAGCACGGATGCACCTCTGGAGGCTGGGTCCTGTCGCAGGCCGGTCTCCACACCCCCCAGATCAAACCAGCGTCACCATGATCCGTCCCTGGTGGGGAGCTTTGCCACCTGTTCTCCCTTCGACGCTTCCTTGCCCTACAATGTTTCAAACCCTGGCTTTGCTGCAAATCAGCCGTGCTCCCTGTGCTCAGGGAGCACGAAGCCTCCGGCCAGAGCATCAACAGTGGGAAGCAACCTGGATAATTTGCCCACCCAACAGAGAAAGAGACAGAAAGCAAATCTGAGAATCGCTGAATGTTAGAGGAGCCTTCGTGATTATTCCTTTAGAATCTAGTTATAAACAACAAGGAGCCACTCGGAATCATTTGAACTGAAAAGGAATTCACTGAAATGACAGGTGGCTGGAGAACATGACAGGTTGGAAAACAGGCCGGCAGAGGGGTAGGTGGGTAATGAGCAGGACCGTGCTCAGTCACCCCCACAATCACTCTGGTGTTAAGTACTGCTGCTGCCGATGCCACGGCTGGAACCGCTTCTGCTGCCTCTGGAAGTTGGATGGAAAAGCCTCCACTTGCTTCTGCTCCTGTATTAGTACCAGATTCAGAGTCTGGGGCAGGTACCGGATTGGTCAAACCTCGGCCACAGCCCTAGCTACAGGAGAGGAGGCTTTTTAGCTTTTCTGACTGAACAGGACTTAAATGGCATAGTGTCTGAACACAGGGAAGAGGTCAAACACTGGGTAGTCTCTCCAACAAAAAGTAACAAGAAGCATCCAGTTCAAAAATTCTCATCCACTCCTTACATTACAGACGAAGATGCTGAATCCTGGAGGGGAGCATGGCTTTCTTCACAAAGATAAGCGGGTAAGGCAGGTCACTTTTATTTCCTGGGCCAACACCAGTCAACTGAATTCCAATTGCATGGAGCACTATTGGGGGCTCTCCAGGCTTTGTCAGGGAGGCTTGGGGCCATGGTGGTTATGCAGTCCTATACTGTGCTTTTTCAAGCAAAAGCATTCAGATAAAAGCACCACCATTTCCCTCTGGAAAGCCTGCATCTGTGCATCTCCTCTGTGCCACCCTCATTTGTTGATGACTTAAATATACTGACACCATGTCCTGAGTTGGGCATTTCCACTTTGCAAGATGAGAGCAAGAGGCTGTATGTGTAGCAGTTCTTGACGGGATGTTTTCACACCTAGCTGAGCAGAACCATCTAGTTCCTCTGCCCTGCCAAAGGCCTGGGCATGGGGCAAGGTAATCTTCAAGTCGAGTCTGTTTCCTATGTGGCACAATGGGCATTTGGGAACTCATTTCCTGGGACAGAAGCCTGTCATCTATGGCAGAGAAGGTTCCAACATCTTTTTATCAGCTGAAGTCCACTGAACTCAAGGATGCATGATTTCCAGGCTTAGAAATAGCTAGAATATTTATTGTTCTTGACAGAGACAGAAAGAAGGGGGAGGGCCCAGAGCAGTCTCCATAGTTGCACATCATTAGTTTTCTAGTTTTATTTCACAGGTGGGGAAGGGGCTGCACAGGGCAGGAACTGGCAGCAGGGGGGGCTCCCACATGGGAAGCATGTCCAGGGTGGGAGCCAAACTGGGGGCCTCCCACATAGGAAGCTTGCCCCAGTGAGAACCGAATTGGGGAATACTCCAGTTCAGCATATGGGCCCACATGGTCTGGGGCTGGGATTTGATCCTTGGGCCCCAGGGCTGCAAGGCTGGTGCTTAACCTGTTGAGCCATCCTGGCTTCCCCTGGAATTCTTTCTTTATATATGTGATGTGGAAAACATTACAATTGTTTTGACATCTACTTTGTCTGGACTGTAACCAGGCAAAGAGCTCAGCCACAGGTATCCTTGTCCTCTGCACAGCTCCCAACAGGCTTTTAATCCATGACTTAGTATTATCCAAATGCATTTTGTTCTTCCCTCCTTCTACCACCCAGTACAGATCAGAGTAGCCTTGAAAATGGCATTAATCTGACAGCTGCCTCAGGAAGGTGCTGGAATGCAGAATTTTCCAAAACCTGTTGTCTGATCTTTAGAATTGCAGGTGATGCAGACTGTCAGAAATCCTGTCTGTACCGATGGCACAAGTTGGCTCAGGACTCCTTATGAATCACTGTAGCTGATACTGTTGGGCAACACATTGTCATGTAGGATGTATGTATTAATAGACAGCTGACAACTACTTTGTGACAAGCATTGTCCCTAGCACTTCATGTTCGCTCAGGGGTGTCCAACCTTTTGGCTCCTCTGGGCTACGTTAGAAGTATTGTGTTGGGCTGCTAACAATGGCTGATGAGCTAAATATATATACACACACACACTGCAAGAAAAAACTCATGTTTTAAGGAAGTGTACAAATTTGTGTTGGGCCGCATTCAGAGCTGTCCTGGGCCACATGCGGCCCATAGGGCGTGGGCTGAACAAGCTTGTTAGCTCATTCAGTTCTCACCACCTTATAAAGTATGTTTTATTACTTAGTTTTACTCACTTAACAGGCCCCGTAAAGAGGCATAGTTGGAGTTTGAATCCAGTGCCAGAGCTTTCATTTAAATGCATGTGGACCGTTAAACAAGATCTTTTGGATATCTTGAATCCAGCTTACATTAACCTGGCTAGTTAAGCCAAATAAAGTTTACACGGAGCAATGATTTATCATCGCTTGCAGCCCAGAGCACCCAAAGGTTTCTGTTCGCATGTAGTGATACCTTCCTGGCTCAAGCTGCTTAATCCCATCTGTCAAGTCAATGACCCCATACCGGCCACCAGCAGCTATGAACACAGCCCAGGACCCAAAGGCCTTCTCCTTGTGAAAATGAGCCTTGCAGCTGCTGCTGCCCTGACCTTGCATATGATTCCAGTTCTGGTTCCTCCCATCTGAATCCAGGCCAGCTTGGTCAAGGTTGGCTGTCTGATGTCTCTAGCCTGGACCATTCTGCCGGCAGAACCTCAACCTAGCAGTCTCAGTAGGTACCCGAAATAAGCCATTATTATAATAGAAACAATCTTCCCACCTTCTCTTAGACATGTTAGAACAAGGACAGCCAGTCACGACAAACAGGTACCGTATCTAGAACCCAAATCCAGGCAGACGAAGCAAGATTCAACAAAGCAGAGTAATAAAAATACAAAATTGATATAATTGTTTAATCACATGGGAAAATAACATGTTATGAAACTAGCTGGTCACAAATGGTGGGTAAAGCTTCACTTTTGATTAAAAAATTAAAAAATATGTATATAAAACATTGGAAGGCTATATATCAAAATATGCACAGTATTTAATTGTTCAGTGATTAAATATTCTTTCCTTTGCTTTTGTGTATTTCTTGAAACATGATTATTTCTGAAACAAAAAAGAAAAACAAGTTACTGGACAAACAGTTATTATAAATGCCAGGAATCCAGCAATCAAGGTCTGAAACCTAGGACGGATACAGTTAGGTCACCTGACAGTAGTCAAGCCCAGCTGCAGAGTATACTCTTAACTTTTCCTTCCGGAGTGCCGTTTATCAGACCGTTTCCTTTACCTTTGATATTCTCCATGTACTTACACTTATTTCATAGTCTACGATTAACTGGCATAATAGCAAAATGCTAGTTTTGGTTTCAAATTGCTACAAAAAGTAATATACAGTTTTGAAGCACACAAGAAAACATAAAACACCCAAAATGCACTAGAAATCAAGAGCTCCTGCAATAAAAACCCCCATCTGATTAAACCTGTCTTAGCTTCTCTTTCGGACTTCTGTTCACTTTCAATTGTCACTGCAAATCTGTGTCTCATGGATCTAGAAGAGGCAACTTTTTCCTCAAATACCTTTTGCCTTCTATATACTCTTTGGAGTTGAAAGGGCTCACCAAATTCCAAAACCCTGAACCAAAAAAATTTGAATGTCACCAGTTTCGGCCCTATGTTTTTTTTAAAGTCTGTGTGAAATCACCACACAGAGAACAGATTCCATCTACAATGGAGTAAATGAAGCTCAAATATCTGAGAGCTCCCTCTGTCCCAAATGTCAAAAGTGCTAGGGGCACTTAATTCAAATATCAATGACAACCCATATTTCCTGCTATTAAAACAATGCATTGGGAGGGCACCAGATGCAATACATAGGTGATATAATGTAGATTTGTATACTTGCAAACTATCTAATTGTTGCTAGGCAATGTCACCCAATAAGTTTAACAATAAAACAAACAAACAAACAAAAAAACAATGCAATTTGGAAAGGCTCTCTGTTTTAAAATCTGGCATTTATAAAAATTGATGCCGCTTTTAATAACTTAAGGTGCTTCTTCGATATTACCAAACGCTGTCTCTTAACATGGTAGCATTTTCAGGAGGGGTCCAAAACTATCATTTAGGTCCAAGAAACAACCAAAACCAAAAAGATAAACAGACAATTTCCTGCCTTACCACACCACCACTGCTTGTCTGTCCAGTGTACTAGCGCAGCTTTTACAGCAGGTTGGTATAGCAACCCACGCCACAAAAATCTTCAGATATGAAGTACAAAAAGAACTATACTAAAATGACAAATGCGGGAAAAAGATTTCAGTTTAAAATATTCTATCATTACAACAAAGACCAAGCGGTCCCTCTGCTTTGTCCTTGGGCAATCAAGAAAATCTGAACTCTGCTTTTTAATACCCAAATAAGAGACTTGCTAGACATATCAGTGCTCAGTGCTTTCACCTCAAGTCAATTCATACTCTTGTTATATCAGTCCAAATCCTAAAGCCACAAAAATTCCTTTCTTAGAGTAAAAAAAAAAAATTGGGTTCAGGAGATGAAAGCTCAAGATGAAAGGCGTCTTCAGTGAGAGAACTGCCTTCTGTCAGATGACTTCTTGCTAATGTGTTTGAAGATTTTGGACTTCTCAACTTTCTTGGCTTTCTGGTAGCCGAACCCACCGCCGCCTCCTCTCTTTCTAATCTTGCCATCATTGCTGTTCACATCTGAAGGTGCATGTTAAGGAGATTAAGAAACACAAAGATAAAACTCCAATCTAACATTGATGAAGAACCAAGCATGTACACCACTGTCCCTCTACCAAACCCCTGCTGGTACATGAAAATGTGTAAACATGAGCCAATGAAACCCATTTCCAGAAAATTAGGAGTGTAGCCTTGTGACTGTGGACTAAAATGAGCAGGTCTGATTTTAAGCCATGTACTATTCATGTTATTTTCTCTACTACACAATGAGACTCAAGACAATTACTTATAAAGAGTTCAGCAGTCAATCAGTAAGTTTGTAAGAATGCGTTAAAAATTCCCCCAAGTGTCAAAACAAATGACTTCCATTCTGTTTGGGCCTGTGTCAAAAATGTTCAACCAAGTGAAAGAGTTGTTCTTTCCATACGATTCAACATAGACATTTATTCAATGCCTACAATGGGGATGTGACCCAAATTTAGTCTCCTAAGTCCTTCAGGAGTTAATGCCACAGTGTTACAAACAGGCTCCACTGCAGCTGCTTCAGTTTCTTCTGTTGAAAATGTGCTAATAAAGCACATGTTATAAAATCGCAACAGAAGCAACTGGAGATATTCTCATTGCCTTTTATTATCTTGAGTAGCACTTAAGTTTTAGTTTCTCTTGCTGATCTTGCACCTTATTATATGAAATCCTTTAATGGCTCTGAAAAGATAAAAGCTTTGCAAGGTCCCGTCTTCTCCCATCAGCTTCAGGGCTCTGCTCCTGCACGGACCTCACAGCACCTGGGCCCTGCAATCTTCCCCATCCTTCCCCCTCCGGCTTTCACTGCCTGCCAGTCCAGTTCCTCTGTCTACTTGCAGGCCCATCCTAAGCTGTCTTGCTTCTGTAACCTGCCTACTTCCCCCGACCCTGACAAGCAGGGACCAGAACACTTGGCCTCCACACTGTAGCCGGAGCGTCCATCCCAGTGCTAAGCCCAGATGCCCCTCTAGCAAGCTGTGGTCCTTAGTTCCTGAGTGAATTCCTAACATCAACGGACAAGGATACTCAGATCTACAAAAGGAGGCACCTTGAAACCAAATGACAGAGCAACCTGAGGCAAATTTAGGTTATTAACATTGAAGATCTGTTTCAGAGAATGGGAATCATATGCGCGAATGTATGACTTGTATGCTTCCTGGGCTGACTTATGAAGGAAGTAGTTCTTTTCAATCAGTTTTTCAAGCTGAAATGGAAAGGAACATTGGTTTTAATAAAATGAAAAAGCTGATTTCATATATACTAGAAAAAATCATCACGCAAAAAATATTTGTCGCAATATACTTATTCTCAGCTTTGTAATATTAGTTAAATATTAAGAATAATTACAAAGCTCTTTTATGGTATGGCCCGAAACAAGGTTGAGCATAGGACTGTGGTAACCAGCACAGCAAGAAAACTGAATGATTACATAGGCCAAACTTCTCATTTATGAAAAGAGTGACTTGGAGGACAATGAATACCAGTAGAACACTAGAGCGGCAATGCTGGCATAAGGTTGAGCTACCAAAAATACAAAAGAAAAGGAAAGAGGAAAGGAAAGGGGAAAGGAAAGGGGAAGGGAACTAAATGAAACGAAACAAAAAACCAAACCAAACCAAACCAAACCAAACACAATGCATACCTGAGACTGAATGTCAGAAATTTTGGACCACGAAAACTCAAATTCACTCAATGGAACCTAGAAAACAAAAGCATGAAGATTAGCAAATGGGGACGGATGAATATTCTAACATGTAGATGATGAGGTAAGTGACAAGTGTCCTATGAATAGACGGAAAATGATGGGGCCATGCAGCAATAGTGTCAGTGAAGCTCATTAGGCACTGAAGAGATGACAGTATAACCAGGCCTGTGGAATGCTCCTGGCAGAGACATCTGCTCCCTCTTGTGTCCCAATGCCAATGGAAGTCTTATCTTACCTCTGCGAATCGCACATACACTACGCTATGGAATCTTCCTAAAAGGAAAGGTGAGGAACGGTGGACAGAGATGAGTCAACAAAGCCCTTTCCTCTAAATAAGGATCTCTATACTCAGAAAGCAGCCTCAAACTTCAAGTTCAGACCACTAGCTCTTTTATCCATGTCAGGGGACTGCCTAATACAATACTGTCCTGTGACTTGAAATGGTGACACTAGAAGTCATAATGACATAAACTCCTACAGGAAAGATGTCTTATCAGCCATCACTTACTAGATAACTAAGTGTCAAACCTGTGCGAGGTGCTGAGGTGAAAAATAGCTGCATAAGCCAGGGACTCTGACTTAAGAGGGTCTTGCAGGGGAGAGAGATAAATTATGGGACAACAATTCAATGAGCAGTGCTGCTGTGGGGATATGAAGGAGGGCAGATCAGTGATGGCTTCCTAGAAGAAACAACAGCTAGCTGAATCCCGAGGCAATCTAGAGAATCAGGAAATGAACATTCTTGAGAAAAAGTACAAAGGCTGTAGGGCAATTTCTAAGAACTGCACCTAGGTCCTGGGTAGAAGAAAATCCACCTGCTAAGACTGTGCCAAGGAAGTGAACAAAGAGGCAAATGTCAGCGAAGAGAAGTCCTGATAAGTAGTCATAAGAACTAGCAAAAGAGGCTACGTACTTATATTTCTAATAAATTCCAATTAGGGTGGTTTGTAGAACAGTAGAAAATATGAACCACTTTTCAAAATGACAGACTAAGGAAAAGTCACAGGCAATAGCCATGCCTAGGTGGTGGCAGGAAAATGGGTTTAGTGTTGAAGTTATTTTGAGTGAGGGACTCAAAGAGCTTATTGCTAGAGACTGAAGGTAAACCACAGATATCGATGAATAAGGGACAGGAGGAGGAAGAGGTAAGAGTTGATGGGAGCCCCACTGCTCTGGGTGAGGTAAGCGAGAAGCTACTAGGATGAAGAGGTTCAGAGAAGATTGTAGGAAGGGGAGCAGGAGGGAAGAGATGATCAGGTGTTGAGGGAGCTAAAAAGGAGTGGAGGTGGTTTCAAACAGGCTGAAGGGAACAGAAGAGGCAGAGTGGGGGACACAAGATGCACGGCTAGTAACACAGAGCTCCAGGACTGAGCCACATGGGTAGTTTTCTCTGTTCACATTTCCTAGGACAGACCCATATAAAATCTCATTAGCTCAGCTACTGTAACAACTGTTGTAATGGCACTGCAATGACTCATGACTCCTCAGACACATCTAGAAACAGTGCATAAGGCCATCTACATCAGCAAATGATTCCTACAGAGAGGACTCTGTTTCCAACTTAAGATTTTCCAAGCAAAGATCTTTACCTTGGATTGCTTCAAGTAACGAAGGAAACCTAATTCTTCAGGGCGCAAAATAAGCAAGGCATGCCCTCTTCCATTTAGGCCTCTGGCTGTCCTACCCACACGATGAATATATTCCTTTGGTGGAGAGACAGAAAACAAATTAACAGACTGACTTCCACAGGAACCCATGGCAGTCTGCACAGTAATGAGCAGAAGCATGTTGGCATATCTGTATGAGATGGTGCTCCTTTTCCAGAGTGGTTTCCCAAAGCAAATCCATCATTCTTTCTGCATGCATCACTCCCAGAGGTAACAGGGTCATGATCAAGGTCGAAGGAAACCTGGACACACTATTCATGTTAACTTTATGATTGAATAAAATGACCAGTATGTTTGAACCGCAAAATTCCTTTTTGAAACCTGTTTATATGCTGGCTGACAATTTATATAATCTATTGGTTATTCAAAATACTTTAAAAAATTTATTTTATTGATTTTTGACAGAGAGAGACAGAGACAGAGAGAGACAGAGAGAAGGGGGAGGGCCCAGAGCAGTCTCCATAGTTGACATTAGTTTTCCATATAGTTTCACTCCACAGGTAGGCATGGGGCTGCACAGGGCAGGAACTGGGCCGGAGCCTCCCACATAGGTCCCAGCAAGAACCGAACTGGGGGCACACTCCAGTTCAGCATGTGGGCCCGCATGGGCCGGGGCCGGGATTTGATCCTCGGTCCCCGGGGCCTCAAAGCGAGCGCTTAACCCGCTGAGACATCCCAGCTTTCCCATATTTGAAATACTTAATAAAACTTATTTTACTATATATACTAGAGTCCTATCTATCTCCATAAGCAAATCTTATTTCCTTCTGACACCTACTGCTCTTAACAAATCATTCCAACCATGTAATATTCCCAACTTAAACCCCATGGCTGCCTTTCAAATCTCCTTACATACCCCCTTTAGGTCCTGTAAAAGTTCTAAATGCTATTAGCATCAGTGAAACACTGCAGAATCCCTGTATAATAAAACATGACTTGAATAAGGAATAAACCTTTGAATATGAAATGTAGTATTTCTCAGGGAACCTGAAAAATAAGTGTATTCCTTAATATAGAGCCACTGTGAGAAACCCTAAGGATGCTACTTACCTTGGGGTCATCAGGAGGGTCATACTGAACAATCCAGTCAACTTCAGGAATATCCAGCCCTCTAGCGGCCACATCAGTGCACAACAATATCCCTGTATCTGCATTGCAGAACTGGAAAAATGTGGTTGTACGCTTATTTTGCTTCTGCCTTCCCTAGAATCAAATCAAAACATCTATTAGAAACTTGAGGCTGTTTCTGGGAGGTCTAGAGGTAGAACCATCAAACTGTAGAGTTGTGACCCTACTTTATTTTAAGTTCACTCCGTGGCCTATGTCATATTTTCCCGAGTAGATGGTATTTCTTATTCCTCTATGGTCCTCTCACACCTTAATACCTAGCAAAGCTCCCTCCTAGAGGATCAATCACCCAGTGTTTATTGAATTACTCAGAACTACATTCAGAGAGTAATACCTCAAACTCCACAACCTATACAACTTGATAGATATAACCTGTTTTTAATAACCTTTTCACAATCACTTACATGAATGGCCAAGACAGGCAAATCGATGTAGTTCAGCAACTCGTAGTGGTATTTCACCGACTTACAGGATGAAAAGAAAACCATTAGTTTCTTCTTCCGGTTTTTCTTAAGGAACGTAAAGAGCAGGAGGAATCTCTTTTCAGAAGGACAAACAACGTATCCCTAGAAGTAGTTGAATTGAACAGACACAAAATAACCAAATGGATATTTTCAGCTGCATAAGCCAATATAATCTGACGAAGAGCACAGACAAGTATCACATTTATACTGTCATGCCTTACCTATATATGAAAATTACTGCCTTCATCATGAATGAAATCACAGCCTTATATAAGCCCTTTTGACTCCTGTAACTGGATATAATCATTGGACACTAAATTCTTTTCATATTTATGAGATTACTGATTATCAACAGTTCTTGCAACCATAACACATTAACACCTCTACTAACTGAAACCCTCAGACATATCAATGATTCATTTTTCAAAAGGTCTTTAATATCGAGATGTCAAATTACCACAGCTGAAGTGCACAGTCCTAAACAAGATAAAGCTGGGTGAATATATTAAAAAAAATTAAGAACTAATGAAGGTTTTTAAGTTAAAACATTAACATTCACCAAGACTCAATCTTAAAGTTCTATTTTTAATCAAACTAGTTTGGATCTTTGTCAACTCATTTTCAATTTTCCACAGCCATGTGCTTGAAACCAGTCTCTCTACATTCCAACTCACCTCTCATCTTAGAGCAAGAGATTATTAAACAATAATTTTTTACTGCATCTCTAAATGGTAGTGGTTAATAATGCCTACCATGTATCAAGCGATATTAAGAGATAGTAAAGAGAGCTAAGTGAATTAGTCAGAGTTTAAGATATATTATTCCAGGCGAGTTAAAGACCCAATACCCAAGTTCACTATATTTGAATAAGCCATCTGCTTTCTAGAGGATCCTCCAAACAATTATAAGGAAACACCAAAGAAGATCCTTAAAATTTAAGACATAGACAGAAGGTACCTGCTCAAGTCCATCCACTGTTGCATTAGTTTTATCATCATCAACACCAACATATAATGGCTCTTTTTTCAGAGAAATCCTCGCCAGGTCTTCAACTTTTCGAGTTTGTGTGGCAGAAAACAGCATGGTCTGTCTGCGTGCTGAAACAGATACATATAAAAAAATAACCCACATCTTTCAGGGAATCTTTAGAATTGCTTCACAATTACAAATCCTCATAGGTACAAATATTAGGAAAATGTGTTATCACTACAGATATCAAGGAAATATCATGAACAACTTTATGTTCATAAATCTGACAACTTAATGAAATGGACAATTTCCTTGAAAGACCAACTGCTAAAACTCAGTGAAGAGAAACAAAAACCTGAACTGCCTTGCACAGTAGAGTCTCAGTTAACTGGTGTCCATAAGGACTGATAGATGCCGGATAAATTTAAGTAGAGTCTACTGTATCTATTAACGAAACTGTAGTTAAAATCTTTATGTAAAAAAACCCCCTCCAGCGCCAATGACCTCTAATGGTGAATTCCATCAAATATTTAAGGAAGAAATATTACCAATTCTTCACTAACTCTCCAGGACACGCAAGAGAATTTATTTACCGGTTTATTCTTTGAAGCCAGCCATCATTACCCTGATATCAAAACCCAACAATGACTCATAGGTATAAAATTTCTAGACAAAATTTTAGCAAAACGAATCCAATGATACATAAAAAGAACAATGCATCAGGACCAAGTGGAGTTTATTCTATGAATGCAGGGTTGGTTGGTTAAACATCTGAAAATTAACCGACACAATTTACCATATTAACAAACTAAAAAAAAGAAATCATCTGATCATTTCAATAGATACAGAAAAACAATTTCACAAAATTTAACATCTGATGTAAAAAATTCTCAGCAAACCAGGAACAAAAGGGATCATCCTCAATCTGATAAAGGACATCTACAAAAAAACCCTACAGCTAACATCATACTTAATGGTTAAAGACTGAATGCTTTCCTCCCTAATATCAGGAATAAGACAAAGGGGTCGCCTCTTGTCACTTCTATTCATTATTGTATTGAAAAGAAAAAATTAAGTGAAGAATTTATTTTTATTTTTAGATGACATGATTGCCTATGCAGAAATGGCTAGTTTCATCTAAGGGTCATACTGAACACACTAACAATTACCTCGCTAGATATAAGATGAAATAGAACAATCAACTGTATATGTATACATAAGCAATGAACAATTTTAAACTGAAATTTTTATGAAATACTTAGGAATAAATCTGACAAAAGATGTGAAAAATCCAATCCACTGAAAACTAAAAACACCAACGAGAGAAATTATAGAGCTAAAAAATGGATATATACCTTATTCATGGGTTTAACTGACTCAATATTGCCTTATACCAATGATCTACATTCAATACAATCCCAAACAACCAGATTTTTTTAGAAAGTAGAAATTGTCAAACTGATTCTAAGATTTATAAAGAAATGCAATGGACAAAACCAGCCAGAACAATTTTGAAAAAGAACAAAGATGGGAGTTAATAATACCTAATATCAAGACTTAATAGGTAGAACTGGAACTCTTATACAAAGCTGAGGGGAATGTGCAGACAAGTTCAATATACACCAGCCACTTCACTCCTAGGTAACTACACCAGAGAAAGGAAAACATATGCCCATAAGAGTTGTAGATGAATGTTCATAGCAACTGTATAAATCTCTAGAAAATGCAAACTGATCTACAGTGACAGAAAGCAGATGAACAGTGGCCTCGGAAGAGATATGTGTGGGAGTAGTTGTTGGCTATAGGTGAGGGTTGCTTCTACTGAGGCTGAGAGGGATTACAAAGTAAATGAAGAAACTTTTGAGGATTATGGAGATACTATATTGATTGTGGTAGTTTCACAGGTGTAACATCAAAATTTATTAAACTGTATATTTAAAATTATGTACAGATTATTATGCCAATTATATCCCAATAAAACATTAAAAAACAAACTGCATAATGAATGGAATCATGGCCTTTATTACACACATAAGCAATTTATAATGTTATAAGTACTGTAACTAAGGTATAAACTACTTATATATAACACAGAAAACAGTAAGTCTAAGGCTACCTGGGAGATGTTACATTAACCCTCTTAGCGCTACCTTCTGCCAGCAGTACTAGTGAGAAATGCGAAGTGTAATTTAATGGTCTAAGTATGAGCCAATATATTGGCCCACCGCACTTTTTGCCCAAAATGCAAAAGCCAATATATTGGCCCATCACACTAAAAGGGTTAAGAAGAAAATAAGACGGGGTGGTAGGAGCAGACAGAAATGAGACCTATGTTTGGACTGCTTAACTATCATTATACCTCTAAAATGGCAAAACCACTGTATTAAGTTACTAGTAAGTCTGAAGCTTGTATTGCAAACAACCTCTAAGGCTGACTGGCACAACTTCACTCATCTACATTAAAATTCTGGTATTAAATTTTCACATAGGAACAACCTGTACCTACTTCCAACAACTAATTTGCAAACCACATAGAGATGCAACTCACTTACTTGGCAGAAGTTTAATAATCTGCTTTAATTCCTCTTCAAACCCAACATCCAAGATACGATCAGCCTCATCTATAACCAGACACTGTAGGTTTTTATACATAAACCCTGGAGTATTCTAACAAGACAAAGAACAAAGACACTGTTAGGTGTCAAGTTTGCTTCACACAAGACAATGAATGAGATTGGCGCTACATAATCAAGTTTTGTTACCTGCATATGGTCCAGAAGACGGCCTGGTGTAGCCACAATGATGTTGATCCCATTAGCAAGTTTCTGGGCTTCAGCAGACCTGTTACTCCCACCCATTATTAACCCGTATGTGTGAACATGGTATGTCATCAGCTCTTTAAGAACACCAAAAGTCTGCATGGCCAATTCCCGAGTAGGTGAGAGAATAAGAACGCCTGTTCCTAAAAAAGCAAAAAATAATATATGGTAAAAGTCAAACTGTAGTTATCACCATGAGACCACAACAGCTATAATAAACTATATATTAAGCAAGCATTGGCAGAAGCAATCAGAGAAAAGGCTTACCATTCCTGGGCATAAACTTTAACTTAACAATGAGTTCAACAGCAGGGATGAGAAAGGCCAGGGTTTTCCCACTGCCAGTTTTTGCAGCTGCTAGAAGATCCCTAAGTATTAAAAAGGAAAAGGAGACACTTAGTTTACTCATTCAATAAGCGTTTACTGAGTACCTACCATGTACAATCACAAAAGTTTTAGGCATCAATGCTAGAACAGGATCAAGAAAAAGTCCTCACCTTCCCTATCACAAAAATCAATCATCTGGGTTAAATACTTAACTCAGAAATAAGAACCATGCTATAAAAGAAAAGTGAACACTTTTCTTCAAAAATCAGTAAATAACTTAAAGGCTTTTAGTGCAGGCTGAACACGTAACCTGACACATAGTGTAAAACCAACAGAATATACTGATATATTCTTTCCAAACTACTAGCACTAAAAACAGAGATACTAATGGTCAAACATTAATATTACTCATACCTGCCTTCCAAAAGTGGTCTGATGCTTTTATGCTGAATTTCAGTCATGTTTGTAAAGCCCATTTCTTTTATTGCCTTCAGCGTGTTCTCATTGACAAGATTCGACAGAGAAGTAAATGAAGTATCCTCAAAAGCTCCTAAATGAAAGACGGTTTATTAGAATTTTACCTTGTATAAGTTAATACAGTTACAGCTGCCTAAATTAGTTTTGCTTATTGGACGCATTACTGGGGTTGGAGTCACACTTAGAAGAGCTTCTACTACTAAGACTAAATGCCAACCATTTCTATGCAATATTAAGAAAAAGACCCTCTACTGTGTAATTTAAAGTTCAGAGCCTGTACTGTGAACAGAATAATAGTGAAGGATGGACAGGAGGTCTAATCAAGGGACCTGTATGAAATGAAAATGCCAAGGCTGAGGGTGCAAATAGGAGTTCAGAAGGAAATAAAATGCTTAAGAATTTTGAAATAAAAGTAAAAACATTCAGAATAATAAAAACCAAGAGTGAAGCCAATCAAGAGGGTAATTAATCTCACTCTCAAAACCACCAAGAGTCAGACATAGAAAGCCAGACCGTTAGACTGAACCTACAGATTAAGTATGCAACAGTACTATCACAGGGAAGGCATCAAAACCACCCAGAGAGCTCCCTATTCCAACACACCCTTGCTAGACCCTGGGAATTGTCAACCCTGGCACTGCTGACATCTTGGGCTGGACAAATCTTTGTTGTAGGGGACTGTCCTGTACACTGACTGTAGGATGCTCTGCAGCATCCCTGACCTTTACCCACTAAATGCCACTTGCTTGCCAACTTCTCACAACCAAATATGTTGGTGGCCAACCCTCATGATTTCCCTGGGACAGAGGAGGTTTATGAAATGCTGGACTTTCAATGCTAAAACTGGTCAAGTTTTGAACAAACCAAGATGAGCTGGTCACCCTGAGAGACAAAATTGCCTTGGTTGAGAACCAGTACCCTAGTCTTTGTCATCATGATTAAGCAAGTCTGGGGTTGGGCTTCAACATTTTAACAAAAAACAAAAAACCCAGACCAATGAAGTAACTCCTAGACATTTTTGGTTAGGAGCAACTGATTCTAGTCTAAACTGCTGACTTTACAGTAAAGAATCAAGGACCGGAGATGCAGGGATGGTGGTGGTGGTGGGCCCAGTTCAGTTCCTGCTGGGGTGGGCTTCCATGTAGGAGGCCCCCGGTTTGGTCCCCAGCTCGCCCAGTTCCCACCCCGCATAGCTCCGCACCCACCAGTGTGGAAATGAAACAATGTCAAAAACTAATGACGTACAATTATGGAAACTGCTCTGGGTCCTCCCCCTTCTTTCTCTCTCTCTCTCTCTCTCTCTCTGTCAAAAACAATAAAATAAATCTTAAAAAAAAAAAAAGAAACAAGGACCAAAGGAGGTTAACCTGGCAGAAGTCCTTCAAGAATATTAATTCCATCCTTCCTTCTTAGTAACTTAACCAGTATTAAACCTCTGGTCTCCAGACTTCTGGGCCAGTGGTCTTCCTACCACAACATGGAATGACCTTGGAAAATGACAAACCAAAAGTACAAAAGACCTCAGAAGCTGTTTGTGTGCATTACCAAAATATTTAGTGTCAGGAATAAAGAAAAGGAAAAAACAGGAACAGCAAAAACTAAGGCATACACGTGGAAGATAAAAAGCAGGACTTAAGACATAAAACATGTCTTGTTAATACTTTTTCCAGGTAAAAGTCACATTTGAATCTCCAAATCTTTTTTTTTTTTTTTTTTTTAATATTATTATATTTTATTGTTAAATTTAATGGGGTGACATTGGTTGGTAACAATCAGACAGTTTTCCAATGGACAACTCCACATCACATCACCCATGCATCCCATTATGTGCCCAGCTCCCAGAATCAGGTCCCCCTCCAACCCGATATATCTGGTGCCCACTCCCCCCTCCCCACACAA
>PVKE010011089.1:6575-41135 GCA_004027555.1 Craseonycteris thonglongyai
TCAGTGCATATTTATTTCTATTTTACTTTTGACAGATAGAGAGAGAGACAGAGACAGAGACAGTTAGAGAACCGAACTGTGGGAACTCCCCAGTTCAGCATGTGGGTCCTGCCTGGGCCGGAGCCGGGATTCGATCCTCGGTCCTCGTGGCCTCAAAGCGAGCGCTCAACCCGCTGAGCCGTCCCGGCTTTCCCTGAACTTAACATTTATAAGCAACTGAAAAAATATTTGTATTGAATTCTAACAAAGAAGAGGACCAGCATTTACGGCTGATTTCCTCCAGGAGGTAGAACAAGTTCCCAGCTGCTCCATTCTTTTCCCCATCTCATTTAATGTGCATCCTCCCCCATTCCCATTGTAGCTGGAAACTATGAGAAAATACTCAAAAGCAATCTTGTTTGTGTTTAGTAAAAATCAGGAGTTGAAGTTATGGTCAAGGAATATCCTTGTAGATAGACCATCCTTGTAGAACGCCATTCAAGTGATTCTCAGAAGCGTGTCCTCCAGGCAAGCGCATCAACAGCACCTGGAAACTTGTTAGGTCTGATTAGAAATCACTGAGCTCTAACCCAGACCTACTGACTCAAAGACTGGATGCAATCATTGGTTTAATGCGGTTCCCCGGTGATTCTAATGTGTGCCTAATTTTAGAGATTTCTTTTTTTCGTTTTTTTGTTTTTTTGACAGACAGAGACAGAGACAGAATTCAACACATGGATCCACATGGATCCGCACGGTCCAGGGCCGGGATTCGGTCCTCGGTCCCTGGTGCTGCAAAGTGAGCGCTTAACCCACTGAGCCATCCCGGCTTCCCCTGTGTGCCTAATTTAAGAAGCACTGCTTTATGGCTCTCTTAACTTTCTACTCCTGTTCTTCATCGCTCAGCTGTTCTCCCTTTGCTCTGAGACTCTCCTATCACAGACTCCGATACTTCAGAGGAGAAGCTAGGGCAACTGTTAGATTGCAAGAGGTTTACGATTAAGAGGTGAGACAGTGAAAAGAACTGATATAGACTCTCAATCAAGAAATCCAGGTTTAAGAAAAAGGCGAGAGAACCTTAACTACAGGAAGGTGTGGTAGAGTTTTAGTTTGCTTAAACATGACAGAAGCTGAGCCCAAAGCAACAGAAGGTAAACATACTGAGAGGATAGTTGAGAAACACAATCCCTAAGTATGCTTTAAAAAAGATCAGATTAAAAAATCTGAAAAATGTAGAATACCTTTCTAGTTACCAAATTTTTCTTTTGTACTTATATGTAGATTTTATGACAGTATATAAACATCAGTTTTGTTTGGTTTTTCAGCTTTTTTTTTTTTAATTATCTAAGAGAAGGTGAAAGAGAAAGCAGAGGGGAATGAATCAGCTTCTTATTCTTGAGACTGAGTCATATTGAACTTCCTCTGGGCAAATCTTAAAAAATACTTATGTTGGGGGAAGCCAGGATGGCTCGGTGGGTTGAGCGCTCACTTTGCAGCACCGGGGACCAGGAATCAAATCCCGGCCCCGGCCCTGGCCCCGGCCCCGGCCCCGGCACATGTGGACCCACGTGCTGAGCTGGGGAGCTCCCCCAGTTCAGTTCTCTCTCTGTCTCTGTCTCTGTATCTCTCTCTCTCTCTCTGTCAAAAATAAATAAATAAATATATAATTGTTTAAAAAAAGAAATATGTTTTTGGAAGTCAGGACTAGACATTGTCTAGCCAATGCTGATGTCATGTAAGATATTAGCAAAGGTCTCTGTCTTTTTCTGGGATTGTCATGATTTCAGTTCTCTCTTTCTCTGAAGAGATTGCACCAATAGTCAACCACAGGAAAAAAGAAAGGTCTGCCTACTCCAATTGTTCTCAAATTTAGCTACACATTGGGTCACTGGGAGGAACTTTAAAAAATACTGAGCCCTAGGCTCCACCCCAAGAGACTAATGTCTTTGATCTGGGGTGTGCCCTGCACATCAAGATTTTGTTAAAGCTCCAAGCGAACCCAATTGTTGAGAGCCACTTGTCTAGTCCAGTGGTTTTCAAACTTTTATGAAGCACCTAGAGCTCTTTTTAAAATGCAAATACTGCTTCAGTAGGTGTACTGGGTGAGACCCAGTTTTGAGATTGAGTCTCATATGAATATAATTTCATTAAGAATTTTAATTCTCTCATTTTTCTAAAGCCAACTGGAAAAAAATATTTTTAAATAGATTAAGGAGTTTTAATGGTCTACTATTAGATATCTTCAGATGACTCTAGAATTTGGCAGTAACAGCATGTTTGTATGCTGATGTGGAAGTACCAGGGAAATGTTGATGCTGATGCAACAGAGAGCAGGGAGAATTCCCTGAATAATGTCCTTGAGCAGAAAGAGAGGATAAGATCAATACACTACAGGAGGTATTGGCCTTAGAAAGGAGTCTGGATGTTTTGTGCAAGAACAGTTTTACAATGCAGAACTGTATCAACTTTTTCGGTAGTTCCGAGAAAGGAAGAACATATTCTAATATTTCCAAGATTTGTTTTACTAACAGCTTTTGTTAGGAAGGTCTGCTTTCTCAAAGCTGAACACAGAAAAAGAAGCAGTTCTGAGAAGCTCAAAACTAGCAATATGGAAATTAAAATCAAGGAGAGTTCCTTCAACAGTAGGAATTGAGAAAGAAAATTTTAGTCCTCCAACTGAGGAATGAGCAAATTGAGATTTATGAATGCTGAAAAGATTTATAGATAATTACTGGGGGGAATAAAAGGAAGATGAACGTTGAGAAGACTTATAGGTAATTGTTTGAAAGAAGAAAAAGAAAGAGATCCTGTAAACAGAACTCTCCTTAACACTCTTAGTGCCTCTTTGCTAAAACAAACACTTGGCCCAGGATCCATCCCTGATGCTTGAAACTGATGAGTACCCACAGATCAATTTGCTTACAGTTTGCTTCTTAGATACATTACTTATTATTTCTGTTGATAGTATTTCTGGAAAGATAGCTCCAAACAGTCATGTCCTAAATTTAATTCATGTCAATTAATAAAAAACATGACATTTTTATGACTATAAAAGATAAAACAGGGGAAGCCGGGATGGCTCAGTGGGTTGAGCGCTCACTTTGCAGCACCGGGGACCGAGGATCGAATCCCGGCCCCGGCCCCGGCCCGTGCGGAACCATATGCTGAACTGGGAGCTCCCCCAGTTCAGTTCTCTCTCTGTCTGTGTCTCTGTATCTCTCTCTCTCTCTGTCAAAAATAAAAATAAAGGGGGAAGCTGGGATGGCTCAGTAGGTTAAGCGCTCACTTTGCAGCACTGGGGACTGAGGATCGAATCCCGGCCCCAGCCCGTGCGGAACCATGTGCTGAACTGGGAGCTCCCCTGGTTCAGTTCTCTCTCTGTCTCTCTCTCTCTCTCTGTGTCAAAAATAAATAAATAAATAAAAATATATTTTTTTAAAAAATAAATAAATAAAAATATATTAAAGGTTTATGGCAAACTTAGCTTTAAAAAAAATAAAATAAAATAAAAGATAAAACAGGCAGTCAATAATAATTTGTATTTAGTGGAAAAATTGTGTGTATTAACACCTTAAAGTATATAAACCTTCCCAAGTCACTGTGATTAACACTGTTATCTCCTTGCTAGATTCCTCATGAAGGAGTAAATAAAGTTTGACAGGTGCTCAAGTGCAATATGTCTGAGAAATTTTGCATTAAAAAGAATATGATGGGGAAGCCAGATGGCTCAGTGGGTTAAGCGCTCACTTTGCAACCCCAGGGAGCTAGGATCAAATCCAGGCCCTGGCCTGTGCGGACCCATATGCTGAACTGGGGAGTTCCCCCGGTTTGGTTCTCACTGGGGTGAGACTCCGGCCCAGTTCCTGCCCTGTGCAGCCCATGCCCACCTGTGGAATGAAACTATGTGGAAAAACCGAAGATGTGCAACTATGAAGACTGTTCTGGGCCCTCCCCTTCTCTCTGTCTCTGTATCTCTCTCTCTCTCTCTCTCTCTCTCTGTCAAAAACAATAAAAATAATTCTTTAAAAAAGAATATGAGACATAATATGGTCTATTCTTACATGTTTTACCTGCTCAGAATAAGAGACATCAGATATTTTTGTGTATAAGCAAAATATATACATAATTTTTGATTAAGTGAGTTTGTGTATATGTATATAAGTCATAACTATTCATATGTTTTAATATTTTTACACTAAATAAAATATATGTTCTAAATACTAAATATATCTAACATAATATATAAAAATAACATTGAAATACTACTAATGTGTTTAATAAGTAGTAGCTGTTTTACTTAGATGTGATGTGCTTAAGATTGATCTCCAAGATTGTAATTGAGAGAACATGGCCAATCATGGGGGGTAGGGATTAGGGGTGGAGGTCTGGGGATTAGGTCAATTTGAGATCTGGGCTGTGACCGTGTCTCCTGTGATTTCAAAGCTGGGAAAGACAGAGGTCATAGCTCCCCGGTTCCTTCTTTTACTAAAATGTAATCAATGGGGAAGATCTACTATCAAAACTAACTAGGTGTCAGGAGCTCAGTCGCTAGGAGGAGCTAAATTATTGGGTATCACATTAGGTTGCTTCTATACTGACATACCGCAGGCATGGAAAAATAATTACCGATCCTAATCAGAGCCACACAGGAAACTGAATGTTTAGGCTGACTTTTGGAAGAAGCATATCCTATACTTCGGCTCATCTTATAACAATACTCTATCTACCAGGTAACTCCAAAACACTGACTTTGTGTTTCTTTTTTGTTGATTGAGCAGATATCAGAGAACCTAATTCAGAAAACTGAAGCCTCTTGTTATAGCTATACCTTAATAGATCCCCACCTAATTATCTGTGAAATAAAACCTCTTGGGATGGGCAAAAAATCTGAAGGTTATTTTTAAAGATGTTGGGTGAACACAAAATATGTGTATAATCTAAATACATAAGACACATCAAACGTGCTAATTTCTTTTATGCATTGGTTCTCAAGGCCCCTAGAACATGTTATAAAATGTGGACCCACAAAATTTGTCCCATTTAAAATCTGGTACAAAATTTAGATGTTTTTGATGATTATCTGATAATTTGGTTGCCATTTTTTATGTCCTTAAGTGGCTTTTTAAAGTAAGAGTAATTCTCTGTTTAGGTAACAATTAAAGACAACGGAAAACAGTAAACCTACATGACTAAGTGACTAACAGGCAGGAAGCATATACTGCATGCATTTGCTGAACAAAAGGATGATTCACATCCACAGCGGGATGGAACGGCGTGGAACAATGAGAGAATTTATCATGCTACTCAGAACAATGCACAATTTAAAAACATATGAATTGTTTATTTCCAGAATTTTCACTTAATGTTTTCAGACCACAGTTGACCTTGCATGACTGAAACCATGGAAAGCAAAACCAAAGATAAGGGGAGAGCTACTGTAGTTAAAATGACACAGTCTAGTAATTTCTCACTAGAGCCTGCTTTTTTTACATAATAGGGCAGAAGAAAATGTCTCAGAGTAATACAACTCAGTCAATTTTACTGTACACTAATTCTTAACACTGTCGTTTTTATATTGAATGTGCAGACATTTGAGACGAACAAAAAGATTTTTAAAGAGTGAAATAGCTAAAATGTGTAATGCCACAAACATAAATTGGCCCTTTTGGGAAGGGGAGAATATACCCACTACCTTCTTTAGTTCTTACAGCTGGAGTAATAATAAATAATAAAATAGACACAAGACCCAATGAACAGGAAAAAAAACATTTTAACACATGTGCATGGGAGAATCACAACATGATACTCAAATCATAAAATGAGGCTCAGGGGAAGCCAGGATGGCTCAGAGGGTTGAGGGCTCATCTTGCAGCCCCAGGTTCTGAGGATTGAGTCCCATTCCCAGCCCTTGCATACCCATGGTGAGCTTCCCATGTGGGAGGCCCCCACCTGGTTTCAGCCCTGTGCAGCCCCCTGCCCACCTGTGTGGAATGAAACTGCGTCAAAAAACACGGTGTGGGAAAATCCGGGATGGCTCAGTGGGTTAAGTGCTCACTTTGCAGCCCTGAGGACCGAGAATCGAATCCCGGCCCCAGCCCATGTGGACCCATATGCTGAACTGGGGAGTGCCCCCAGTTTGGTTCTCACCGGGGTGAGACCCTGGCCCAGTTCCTGCCCTGTGCAGCCCTGCGCCAACTTGTGGAATGAAACTATGTGGAAAAACCAATGATGTACAACTATGGAGACTGTTCTGGGCCCTCCTCCTTCTCTCTATCTCTGTCTCTGTATCTCTCCCTCTGTCAAAAAAAAAAAAAATACCGTGTACAACTATGGAGATTGCTCTAGGCCCTCCCCCTTCTCTCTCCCTCTCTGTCTCTGTCAAAAACAATAAAATAAATCTTTTTTTAAAATGAGGCTCAAAGAAATGATTGAAACAAGCACCTTTTTATACTCTTGAGACAAACAAATTTTGGAGAAATTGTTCTGTCAAGAACAATTAGAAAAAAATAAGTTCTCATTAAAAAGGAATTTAAGCACAGTTTGGTGTTCATTAGTGAGGAATCCAAATAAAATTTGGGCTTGGGTAGTAAAGTCTTACAAGCCTTGTTTATACAAGCCTTTGACCCTGGAATCAAAAGACAACCTTATTAAGGTTGCCTTTCAGCCCTTAGGAGCAGGGAGAGCAGCTATCACATGGAGATTTATCTGTTCCTTAGAGAAGAGAAGAGAACACAAGGATTTCTTCTTGCATGGGCAATCCCTCATGTAACTTTAACTTAATATAATCAATATGTCATTGTGGGATACCTTAGAATGGCCTACCCTGGGTTCTGACAGCCCTGAGCCTTAACTCCTGCACTAATGACTTTGAGAACCACACCCAGTGAGAAAACTGGATTAACATTTATTGAATAATTATAATTAGGCCCATGAAATTGTTTGCTCCTGCTCCATGACTTTCATCAAATTATAGTACAAGGAACTAGTGATACTATCACATCATACTGTTGAGTTTTTTTTCTTAAGATTTGTTTTATTGTTTGAGAGACAGAGAGAATAGGGAAGAGGGCTCAGAACAGTCTCCACAGTTGTACATCATTAGTTGTGACATTGTTTTGTTTCACACAGGTAGATGTGGGGCTCCACAGGTGGGAACCCAACTAGGGCCCTCCAGCATGGGCAGTAAGAACCCTTACCCCCATCCCACTTGTTACCAGTTGTACCTCAGTTCAGCATATAGGTTTGAACAGGCCAGGGCTGGGATTCGATCCCCGGACCTTTCATAAGGCAACTGCTCTGCCTCTTGAGACATTCCAGCATCCCCAAAGGATTTTAAATGAGATGTAATAAAACAGAATTAGCTTTGCCACTCCTTTTCTTCACTGCATGTAAATCAAAGACCCTTTAACATATGAAGGAGTTTGAAGTCTAACTGATAGGGTGGAAAAGGAGAAAGTTTTTCACAACTTTTAGTGTCCCTGGATAGCTCTAAAAGTTAACCTTATGAAGAGTAATGAACAGAAATAGAGCATATACATTTATTTAATGAGTTGTTTGTGACACTGGAGCCTTCATAAGGAAATGAAGACCCAAAGAAACAAGCCAGTGCATTTTTATGCTGGGTTTCATGAAGAGTGAGCAGTAGCAGAGAAATATCGTGGCTTAAGGAGTAGGAGGTAAGTGTAGTAAAACAGGGGAAGCTGAGCAGCTCCTGCTTGTTTAGAGTCTTCTCAGCATCCTTTTGTCTCCAGAGATAAGCGTGTTCCTTTCCTCCAGCTATAGAAAGGCACCACTCACATGAGCGGTTAAGACCTGTCTCAGGGGAAAGAAAGGCCAGAGTGGGGAGCAGTTCAGAGTGACCTTCCTATTTCTGTTTTTTCTCAGACTCCTTCAGTTTAACATGTTTAATATGCCACGGTGCCATATTCTGGGGTAGCATGTTCTGAACTCCATCAGGAGTCTACTGTGAGTGAAGGGGACCTTGCATTTTGACTCTGCCTCAAATAATCTAAGCTTTGGAATTATGAGAGATATGCCTTCTTTTAAGAGATATGAGAATAGAGGTGGGAGATCTGGGGCGGGGGGAGTAGGGAGAGAGCATCAAACATGGCAATGGAAAGAGCTTACTCTGGGTAGTGAGCACATGCAATGCATAAACAATGTGATGTAGAATGTACACCTAGAAGCAATGTAGTTGTTATTAACCAATGTCACCCCAATACATTTAACAATAAAAAAAGAAAATAGAGATGACCCCAAGCCCTATTTTCTAAGTAAGTTCTTAGATATGGCAAACCATTATGTAGAACTAGAGCTATTCAGTGTCTGTGCCTGAGAGGGCTAGGACGATCCCTGGAAAATCACAAACAATATCTCAAATTAAATCCATAAAAGACAATGCTCATGATACCACTCCAGACTGCCTAATGCTCCCCCTCAACTCACGGTCAGGAAAAAACAAACATTCGTTTGTTAGAAACCTCAGTTCTCTGGTTAAACTATGCTCCTAGGATGCCTATGAGTTCCACAAGTCTCTATCCAACTTTCATACTTCAATCACAACACTTCCGTTTTGATCAAGGTTTTATAGGTGGTTGGTGGGACAATTTGGGGGCTTGAAAATAAATTTGATGAAAATAACTGCCTAAATGGAAAACAAAAATAATGGAAAACTCTGGCCACAGGTCAAGGTGGAAATCATAATGATTCAGCACCATTCAGAAGTATCTCCTAAAAATCCAGAATTTCTGTTGGCTTTTACAGGTTTGTCAAAAAACAAATCTCAGCATAACAAAGGGTAAAATATGTAAAATGTGTGAAATTAGTTGATTCCTTATTTTTACTATGTAGCAGTTATGGCTGACATTGCAAGTTTTCACAGACATGGGCAGGCCTGGGCAAGAAAACGGTGCCTGAATATGTCCTCTACTGTGTTCCCAGGGATGTTGGACCTCACAGAGTTTTTCTGCTTTGTTTTGTTTTAAGATTATTTTATTATTTTGACAGAGAGAGAGAGAGAAATGAACAGAGACAGAGAGAAGGGGGAGGGCCCAGAGCAGTCTCCATAGTTGACAGCATTAGTTTTCCATATAGTTTCATTCCACAGGTGGGCGCGGGGCTGCACAGGGCAGGAACTGGGCCCGGGGCCTCCCGCATAGGCCCTGGCAAGAACTGAACAGGGGGCACAGCCCAGTTCAGCACATGGGTTCACATGGGCCGGGCCTGGGACTCGATCCTCTGGTTCTGGGGCTGCAAAGCGAGCGCTTTACCCGCTGAGCCATCCCAGCTTCCCCCCGTGAATTTTCTTTATAAGATCTATACCTCTTGTACCTATCCTGTAGGACTTCCTCCTTAGCACCAGTCTTCCAGTAGTTAGTGTTCCTTTCCAAAAAAGCTGCTGGGGGGATGCCAGGATGGCTCAGCAGGTTGAGCGCCTGTCAGCCTTGGGGTCCGAGGATCAAATCCTGGCCCCAACCCCTGTGCCCCCAGTTTGTATCTCGCCAGGGCAAGCTTCCCATGTAGGAGGCCCTGGGGTCGGCTCCCCCCCCCCCCCCCCCCCCGCGCGTGCTTCCCATGTAGAAGGCCCCCAGCTCACAGGGGCATGCCTCCCACGTGGGAGGCCCCCGACCCATTTCCCACCCTGCAGGGCCCTGTGCACACCTGTGGAACCAAACTATATCGAAAACTAACGTACAACTATGGAGACTACTCTGGGCTCGCGCCTTTCTCTCTCTCTCTCTGTCAAAAACAATAAATAAATCTTAAATTCAAAAGAAAGAAAGAAAGAAAAGCTGCTAGGATAGATAGATAACCTGGGAAATCATGAGCAGTAGACCAAATTCAGACCTTATCAGATAGTTATACATCTGGTTTACCTTCCCTTTATCAGCTTGCCAGTGAAGCCGTTACCAGTAAGACCTTCCCCAACTACCATGGACAGCTCCCAATGGCCTCCCGCGTTTAGACACTGCCAGGCTTCAGTCAGGTGCTAGTCCCTGTGCCTTTCCAAACACAAAAGTCAAGCTCTGCCAGGGACTCTGGGAAACTCTCTGCAGTTGGCTGAGATTGACACAACAGCAACCCTTTCTTCTACCAGAGCGTGAGGCTGGTGTATGTGACAGGGAAAGAAAGCACAGCCCACCACCCACCTCTCTCTTAAAAAATTCTATTACCTTTTCTGATAACTCTTCTTGCTGCTTATAGTCATGTCGTGTGTGTGATAGCAAAACCTGTTTCATAATCTCTTAGCATGTCTCACATAGAATATCTATTTCCTGCTGTACAGAGTTTTGGGGGTCTCTGATAAAACTCCAAAACAAATATAAAAGTCAAATTTGCATTTGGTTGCAGTGTATTTAGGATTGCATCTTTAAACTTTCTACCCTAAAAAAGGTTCTCACAAAATCTGTACCACATCGCACAAGCTTAATTCCCTCTAATTTTATATGTGCAAATGAGTAGATAGAATTAACATTAAACACTAAAAATGCATAGATAGTACAATTCTGACACTAATTCTGACATGGGGGGGAGGGGGGTTTCCCCACACCAAACAATTCTTTGACACCAGCTGGGTGTCCTGCAATTCAACTCAATTCTGACACTACCCAGAAATAGCATCATATTCCATAAGTTAAGGGCTCAGTCCCACAAGACTGCCTCCACTTCAGACGCCAATCACAAATCCAGGTTGTTAACGTGTGCTTCTGATGGACCAGCTACAAATCAGAGAGTTTCCCATGGCCCCCTTCTTGGGCTGTATTCATTTGCTAGAGTGGCTTACCCAACTGAGGAGACCAGTTTACTTACTATTAGTAGATTACTAGTTTGTGACAAATAATATTAAAGGGCAAGAGTCAACAGCCAGATGAAGAGATACATAGGGAGAGGTCCAGAACAAAGGAACTTCTGTCCCTGTGGAGTTTAGGGCTCTTTATGGAACCTTCATCACATATACATAATTAATTAAGTCATTGGCTATTGGTGATTGAACTCAATCTTTTTTTTTTTTTAAGATTTATTTTTATTGGTTTTTGACAGACAGAGAGATAGATAGAGAGAGACAGAGAGAAGGGGGAGGGCCCAGAGCAGACTCCATAGTTGACAGCATTAGTTTTCCATATAGTTTCACTCTACAGGTGGGAGCGGGGCTGCGCAGGGCAGGAACTGGGCCAGGGGCTCCCACATAGGGCCCAGCAAGAACTGAACTGGGGGCACACCCCAGTTCAGCATATGGGTCCGCATGGGCCGGAGCCAGGATTTGATCCCTGGTCTCCGGGGCTGCAAAGCGAGTGCTTAACCCGCTGAGCCATCCCGACTTCCCCTGAACTCAAGCTTTAGACCCTTTTTCCTCCAAGGGGGTCATTCAGGGGGTGAGACTGAAAGTTTCAATCCTCTAATCACATGGTTTGGTCCCCTGGAAACCAGCCCACCTTCAGATTACCTAGGGACTGGCCAGTTGTCTCATGAACATAATAAAAGATGTCTCTCATCACTTAGGAAACTCCAAGGGTTTTAGGAGCTATGAGGCAGAAACAGGATGAAGACCAAATATACATTTCTTATGATAAATCGCAATCTCTTACATAGTTTTCTGTGAGACCAGAGTATCATGTAGCAAAGGTGTCTGGTTCCTTTCAGCAGAAGCAATGAAAGCCCAAGTGTACCATGTGGTCCACTAGAGTAGGGGGCAGAGCTATGACAGAAGAGCCTTCGCAAAAGATTGCCACCTGACACACTATTTTCTTTGGCTTAAGTCTATCTCTTTAATACTTTTAGGAGTGATAGAAATAAATACATTTTAGAAATCTAATTGCCTTTTTTTTAAGATTTATTTTATTGTTTGAGAGAAGGTGAAAGAGCGAGAGAATAGGGAGGGCCCAGAGCAGTCTCCATAACTGTACATCATCAGTTTTCAACATAGTTTTGTTTCACACACAGGGTGGGAACTGGGCCGGGGGCCTCCCGAAAGGGAGGCACACCCTCTCAAGCCAAGGGCCGGAACTATGGGTCAAGAACCTAACTGGGGCCTCCTGCATGGGAAGCGCACTGCAGTTCAGCATATGGGTCCACATGGGCCGGAGCCAGGATTTGATCCTCAGTCCTGCTGAGCCATCCCAGCTTCCCGATATTATCTAATTTACATTTTAAAAAGACTACTCAGTTTGCTGTATTGGAAATAGACTTTGGGGTAGGAAGAACGAAGGTAAAGGCAGAGAGTATGAAATACGTCTACTTTAGAGATGATAATGGTAAGAAGTGGTAGTTTTCTAGGTATGTTTTGAAGACAGAAAAGCAAGGTTTTCTGACCAAGTGAGTTTGGGCTACGAGAAAAGGAGAGGAGTAAAAGATACTGCCAAATCTTTGATCCCATCAACTGGACTAATGGAGTTGGCGTTATTAAGTGAAAAGAACTTAGAGTGAATCAGGGTTCAGTGACGGGAATCATGATTGAGTTGGGGAGTTTTAAGTTTGACTTAAATTACCTATTAGACATCCAAACAGAGATACTGAATTGCAAGTTGGGTAGACAAGCCTGGGGATAAAACCTGGAAGTAATCACCTTTTGAGTGCTATTAAAAGCCTTGAGATTGGATTACTGAGGCTGGGACTGTATATATACATGGAGATAAGAGAGCTAGAAATTTAGTCTTGAGTGATTTAATAGGACCAAGGTCAGGGAGAGGTAGGGAGAAAGAGAAGAAATAACCAAAGAAAACTTTGATGGACTGGCCATTGAAATAAATGGAAACACTCAAGAAAAATGATGTCCCGAAAGCCATGAGAAGAAACTTTTTCAAGATGGAGAGAACTCTTGATACTTCAAAAGCTCCTGATATTTCAAGTAAGATGGGAATTGGGAATCTATCATTAGATTTTTGCAATGTTAAGTTCATTAATTTGTGAGTTTGACAAGAGAAGTGTCTGTCCATGGAGGTTGGATGTGAACACTGGATTAGGGCAAATTCAAGAGAGAATGAGGAGGAGAGAACCACCAACATGTAAACAGCAAATATGTAAAACTGCTTCTTTTTTTAAGATTTATTTTATTGTTTGGGAGAAGGTGAGAGAGAGAGAGAGAAGAGGGAGGGTCCAGAGCAGTCTCCATAGTTGTACATCATTAGTTATGACATGCTTTCATTCCACACAGGTGGATGAGGGCCTGTGCGGAGTGGGAACCGAATCGGGGGCCTCCCACATGGGAGGTGAAAACCTTTGCTGCTGAGCCATCTCAGCAGTTACCAGTTGTGCTGAAGTTCAGCATGTGGGTTTGCACAGGCCAGGCCAGGATCCTCGGATCTTGTGATTGTGAAGCAAGCACTCAACCATTAAGCTATACCAGCACCCCCAAAATTCTCTCTTTTAAAGATGAATGAAGTATGGTATACGGTATCCATGCAATAAGATATTATCTAGCCACAAAGAGGGAATAAAATCCTAATTCATGTTCAACATGAATAAATCCTTTTTTCTTTTTCTTTTTTTTTTTTCAAGATTTATTTTATTGTTTTTGACAAGAGACAGAGAGAAGGGGGAGGGCCCAGAGCAGTCACCATAGTTGTATGTTATCAGTTTTCAACATGGTTTCGTTCCACATGAGTGAGCAGGGGCCATGCAGGGGGAGAACTAAACAGGGGGCCTCCCACATCGGAAGCTCACCCCAGTTTAGCATATGGGTCCACACGGGCCGGGCCCGGGCTTCAATCCTTGGGCCCCAAGGCTGCAAAATGAGCACTTAACCCTCTGAGCCATCCCAGCTTCCCTTTTTTATTGTTTTTGACAGAGACAGAGAGAAGCATATGGGTTCACACTGGCCAGGGCCAGGGTTTGATCCTTTCATCCCGCAACTGCAAAGTGAGTGCTCAACCCACTGAGCCATCCCAGCTTCCTGTACATTGATTGATTTTCATATAGTGACCTAAGTTACATTTCTGGGATAAATCTCACTTGTCATGGTGTATTATCCTTTTTATATGTTGCCTTATTTGAATTGCTAGTACTTTGTTGAAGATTTTTGCCTCTATATCCATAAAGGACATTAATCGATAGTTTTGTTTTGTTTTGTTTTTTCTTGGAATATCTCCGGTTTTGGCATCAGGGAGCGATGGTCAATTTTATGTCCAACTGGAATATGCTCTAGACCCCAGCTATTCATACACTAATGTAAATGATACTAGTATTTTTAAGGTATTTATTATTTAGACATAATTAAAATCCCTATCAGTTGAGTTAAGGGACATTATCCCAGATAATCTGAATAAACCTGATCCAATCCATTAAGACTTTAAGAGATGAGCTGAGAATTCTTTGAAGAGAACAAATTCTGCCTGAGGACAGCATCTTCAACCCCTGTGTTGAGTGTCAGCCTTCCTTTTCTGAAGGCTGCCTTGAGGATTTCCAACTTGCTCAGGCAGTCCCTACAGTCTTGTAAGCCAATTCCTTGCAATTACACTCTTAAATATATCTCCTATTCATTTTGTTTTTCTATTTAAATTCTGACGGATAATGCAGGGTAATTAATACTGGCTTCATAGAAGAAGCTGGAAAGTGTTCTTTTCTCTTTTGTTTTCTGGAACATTTGTAAAGGGGCTTAATATTAGTGGAATTCCCCAGGGAAGCTACCTGATTATGTAAAAATTCATAAAATTTGTTTTACAATCTAAAACATTTATTCTTAATTTGAAATTATTTTATCTCAAATATATCTAAGACATTTTTCTGCTAGTATTTATTGAACTACTTTATACTTTTTTTTAAATATATTTTTATATATTTATTTTTATTTTTGACAGAGAGAGAGAGATACAGAGACAGAGAGAGAACTGAACTGGGGGAGCTCCCAGTTCAGCACATGGTTCCGCACGGGCCGGGGCCGGGATTCGATCCCCGGTCCCTGGCGCTGTAAAGTAAGCGCTTAACCCACTGAGCCATCCCGGCTTCCCCTATACTTATTTTTTATTGATGCATTACATCAATATAGTAGGTGAGCTCTTTTAGCTTAGCAGATCTGAGCTTAAATCTAACTATAAATCTTACAGGCAGTGAAGATTTGGGAGTTTGGGCTTTTGTTTGTTTCTTTTTTTTTTTTAAGATTTATTTTATTGTTTTTGACAGGGTAGGGGGCAGAACGGTCTCTATAATTGTATGTCATCAGTTTTGGACATGGTTTCATTCCACACATGTGGGCTGGGACCATGCAAGGCAGGAATTGGGCTGGGGGCCTCCCGCCTTGAGCCAGGGGTCGAACTGGAGGGTAAGAACTGAACTGGGGGCCTTCCACATGGGAAGCACACTCCTGTTCAGCACATGGGTCCACATGGGCCAGGGCCGGGTTTCAATTCTTGGTCCCTGGGGCTGCAAAGCAAGTGCTCAACCCACTAATCCATCCCAGCTTCCTCAATCTTTCTTTCTTATTAAGGGATTTGGATAGAACTGTAAATTAATTTGGGGTTTCGGGGCTTATGTTCTTTCTGTGCTGTTCCCTATTCTCCAACATCTGGTCTATATCCTCTTGCATGTTCTCAAGTCTTCTGTTTTTCATTTGTTTTCTTTATTCTGTTCCCCTTAGATAAACTTACCGGTAGATCTTTGAAATTTTGTTGAGAAAAAGTAAGCGATAATGCAGCAAAACACAAGTCCCCATGATTTCAGTTGCCTGACTATAATATGCCCTATTGCAATTATTTGTAATTATGGATAGTCAGTGTAAGTTAGATTTCTTTTTTCTGCTAAGACATAGCAATAATTTCAGTGATAACAGAGTTTAGGTTCAACCACAGCAGATTTGAACAATTAAGTTGGAAGAGAGGTTTTATTGTACAAAGAATATATAAACTTCTGAGTCAGAAATAAAGGAGGAACATGGTGTATGAGTGTGCATGTGTGTGTGTGTGTGTTTTCTGCCTTCCAGTGTGCCAGTGCTTGGCAGGTAAAATTAGTGGCCGTGTGGACTGTACGCAGATTCCATCTAAAGAGGGCAAGATCCAGCCCATTGTTGATTACATGAGAATTTAGGACTCCCAATTTCAGATTTTTTTAAATCTGGACATTTTGATATTAAATCTCTTGATTTCTAAATGTTAGCCATACATTCAAAAAATTTGCTTAAAAAACACAATAAAAATTAAAAAAGAAAGAAAGAAAAATGCCTGCTGAATTCTGCCCAACCTGCCATTTTGTACCTCTCACTTAGTGATCTCATTCATTTCATGCTTTCAATGATCTTCAGAGGTGAAGTAAATTCATTCTATTCACAATCAGACTCAATAGATCTACTCTTCATTGTTTTCATGAGACACTACTATTTATTCCTATGGACAAAGCCAGAAACCTAATAGTCATTAGTTATGTTTCCTTCTTCCTCACAACTATCCTCCAATTTTCAGATATAACCTCAATCTTTCTCCATGCCACTTTCTCTATACCCTCTCATTTCCTAAAGCCTAAGTCCCTTACCATTCTGACTAATATCTTTCTAAATAACACCTCCTTATCTGCTGTTGCTCCCTACTCAGCTATTTGCACAAGGCAGCTAGAATCTCTTTAAAATACAAATTTACTTACTATTTTCTGTTTGAAACTTTACAAAGATTAACCATTATTCTTAGCTAAAAGACCAAATCCAAACTGTATAAAAAATTGCCTGGCATATGTATAATGTTTCAAATTATAGTTAAATTAATACATACATAATATGATAAAATAATTATGTAATCAAGGAAAAAAATTCCAAATTGAATAGATTAAGTGATAAAGGGGAATACTGTATAAAAATTCAAGTTATTTGACATTGGTAAGCTAATTTTGAGTCAGAATTGATTCAGAATTATTGTTTTGGGCCTCTTGACTACTAGAGTTAAAAGAGACACATGATACCAACCAATGTCACCCCATTAAATTTAACAATAAATAAATAAATAAATAAAATTAAAAAAAAAAAGAGAGACACATGATCAGTATATTGAAAGAATTATATTAGCTTTCAGGAGGAAGTTTTTTTTTTTCTGTGACTTACATTTTTTTTAATAATATTTTTTAAATCTGAGTATAAATTTAAATTTATGGGGGAAAGCCGGGACGGCTCAGCGGGTTGAGCGCTCGCTTTGAGGCCCCAAGGACCGAGGATCGAATCCCGGCTCCGGCCCAGGCAGGACCCACATGCTGAACTGGGGAGTTCCCACAGTTCGGTTCTCTAGCTGTCTCTGTCTCTATCTCTCTCTCTTTCTGTCAAAAGTAAAATAAAAATAAATATGCACTGAAGATAAAATAATTACTCTCTATAAATATAAAAAGATAAAAAATAAATAAATAAATAAATTTAAATTTATGGTAATTATAAACAAACATCTCAAATAATCAATAAAATAACATCTGAGACATAAAATTAAAATCACATCATTATATAGTGAAGAAACTTGTCTTCCTATTACTATATGAGGAAAATGAAGAAATATCAGCTTTAAGTACTAAAAACTTGAAAAGTGGGAAGCCGGGATGGTTCAGCAGGTTAAGCACTCACTTTGCAGCCCCGGGGACCAAGGATCAAATCCAGGCCCTGGCCCTTGCGGATCCATATGCTGAACTGGGGTGTGCTTCCCATGCAGGAGGCCCCCAGTCATTTCTCACCCTGTACGGCCCCCACCCACCTGTGTGGAATAAAAGTATGTTGAAAACTGATGACATACAACTATGTCAGAGACTGCTCTGGGCCCTCCCTCTTCTCTCTGTCTGTCTCTGGCTGACTCTCTCTGTCTCTGTCAAAAACAATAAAATAAATCTTTAAAAAAAAAACTTGGGGAAGCCGGGATGGCTCAGTGGGTTAAGTGCTCACTTTGCAGCGCCGGGGACCGAGGATCGAATCCCGGCCCCGGCCAGTGCGGAACCATATGCAGAACTGGGAGCTCCTCCAGTTCAGTTCTCTGTCTGTCTCTGTATCTCTCTCTCTCTCTCTCTCTCTCTCTCTCTCTCTCTCTCTCTCTCTCTCTGTCAAAAATAAATAAATAAATAAAAATATATTTTTAAAAAAAACAACAACTTGAAAAGAAGGGGAATTAGAACCAGAGTTCTTTAGAGTAAAAGATGGTGGTATTAATATTAACATACCAGGACATGGGCATATGCCAGATGATCCTGGGAAAATTGAAACAGACAGAAATATTTATAAAAACTATATATCTTACTAAAACTCTCTTAAGAAGAAACAAAGTTTAAATAATTCTTTAAGTAAGTTCACTCATAACTTACTCGTTTCACAGTAACTTATTTTTGACTAATTAACATTACAAGATAGATTTTTTTAAGATTTATTTTATTGTTTTGAGAGGTGAGAGAGAGAGAGCAAGAGACAGAGAGAGAAGTGGGGAGGGCCCAGAGCAGTCTCCATAGTTGTACATCTTTAGTTGTGACATGGTTTCATTCCATGCAGATGGATGTGATCTACACAGGGAGGGAACCGAAACCAGTAGCCTCCCACATGGGAGGAGAGAATCTTCATCCCTGAGCCATCTCAGCAGTTACCAGTTGTGCCACAGTTCATGAGATGGGGCTTACACAGGCCAGGCCATGAATTGAACCCCAGACCTCATGATTGTGAGGCAAGCACTCAACGGCCGAGCTATCCTGGCATCCCTACAAGATATATTAATCTAATATATAGCCCTTTTCCTTAGTATGTATTTAAACCCATAAGTAAATTATTTTTAAACTGCTCTTTTCATGAAAATCTTCATTGATTTTGATTAACTATATATTTTTTTCCTCTGTACTTTCCACAATATGCAAAATTACTATTTTATGAAAATCAAATACATTCTCACACTAAAGAATATTAACCATGATCTGAAAGTCAAATTTAACTGCATTTTGATTTTATTCTACAGGTCTTGCTATACAAAAACCACCAAAACCATCAAATAGGAATCATGGTGAAGATGAAAAAAGAGTAAAGAAAAAATGGGGAGAAGGCAAAGGAGAAAAGAAAAAGGGAGTAAAAGAGAAACTGGAAAACAAACAAGAGATGAAAGAAGAAAAAGAAGAAAATGTAGAAAATGAGAAAAAATATCCAGAGAAAAGATTAGTCAGTAAACCTCTCATGGACACTCTCTGGTCAACATTTAAGTCAAACAAATGCCCCACAAAAGGAAATAATTTATTGCTTGCATTTGAATTTAACATGACAGAAAAACAGGTATAACAACATATTTCTTTATTGACAGTCACTTATATAACGGGTGTCCCAAAATTCACGCAAAAAGTAATTTTGATAGAAAACACAGGTTTATAATTAAAAATTGTAAATTTTTTATTAATTCATAAAGTATACAGTATAGGGTTATGTATGGAATAGCATATCGGGTAAATGGCCTCCATGGCTTCGTAAGCATGAAGATGCAAATCTTTCATGAGAACACGGTGTAGAAAGCTTCTCAAAATGTCCAATTCTTGACCCCGGTGCCGAATTGATGTCCCTGGACTCTCAGCAACACTTTCACGAACTGCTTCGATGTTTTGTGTTGAACGACTTGTTGAAGGATGGCCAGAATGTTTAAGATCACTAATTGATCCAGTTTCCCTAAATTTTTTAATTAATCTCTTCACAATTGATGAAGTTAAATCACTATTCCGACCAGATTTTGTACAAAAATTGCAAACTGTAGCTGTCAAACCTTCATTATTTTAAAAATGTTGCTCAATAATGAAAACGCATTGTTCTTTTGTGTAGCGCTCCATTTTTAATAACCCTGAACTGTCAAACTGTCAGCTGTCAGTCTGTCTTGTTTTTTTCGTGGCAACACTTTACCATACAAATGACGCAAAATTTAAATCTTGCGTGAATTTTGGGACACCCGTTAGAACTACTACTACCCATGTAAGCTAATATATTCTTGAATTGATCACCTTTCTCACCTCATTTTTTGCAGATAAATCAATGGTTTTTTAAAAACAGGAAGAAATTCAATAAAGAAATGTATAAGTGGAAATATAAATAAAAGCACAAGAGGTAAGAATTACTTCACTTGATCATCACTGTAAACCATAAATGAGAAAACTGAATTGCTGGGAAATAATGTGATTTCATCCACAAGTACTAGCTCCTAAATGTCTAAGCTTGAATTTGTACTTTCTGTCTCAGCTACAAATGCTACGTGTTTTCAGTTATAATCTGGAAAATATTCTAGGCTATATCAATTTGTAGATCATATGTAATGTTGACTTTTTTTAAGATTTATTTTATTGGTTTTGACAAAAATGAACACTATATTGTTCTTACTGTCCTATATATGCTTTATTGCCTAGCTAGTTTATGTTTTACATATTTGATGACACCTATTTGTATCAAGGAGGGTCCATGGATATAAGGTATAATGTGTACCTGAGAATATAGAACTTTAGTAACTACATTAATAAAAGTAAGAAAGCAGCCACATGCAGTCAAATATATTACCGTATTTTTTTCTTGAATATAATCAGTATATTATGCTTTGGAATTAACATAGGAAAGAAATTTAAAATAGAGCTAGTAGTAGTATGTCAGGTAATTCCAATGTGAGCTTCTCTATGCATTTTAATTTTTTTCTCTGAGTTGAATGATTTAATAACAGCCCAGGTTTTTGTATGCTTTTCCTTGTGCTGCAGATCTGTAATGAATCACTTCATAGTATGGGAGACAGATTCAGATCATGAATAAAAAGAATTGTAGTGAGTGCTAAATGGGTATCCTTCAAATTTCAAAAACACATCCTCTTTCTGTAAATATGTTAAGTAATTTAAGTCAATAAAATTTTTGTCTTAGAATTAAAAAAAAAAAAGACAAAAGAAACAGCTGTTTTCCCTTATTGTCTTTAATATTTCAGATTTTCTATCAGTAGCTATTCTTCAAAGCCATCACAGAAAAGCAAGTACTAACAGTTTTGGGTTTTTTGTAACTTTTGAGCACTCATCAGGGTATCATTGTGATGAGGGATCCTCTTATTGTTACAAGCTATTAATGTTAATGGCCTTTTACAGAAGCCAGCTTGAAAAACATGTGGTATGATGTAACAGATTTGGTTTATCCAGCTGTGGGAGAAAAGAACCCTAAGTTTACTTTACATGTAAATACACTATAATAGATAATACGTTTGTTGTAAGCTGCAATGTAAAACCTCAATAAAACTGCACTGTACTTCTTGATGTTAAAAAAAAAAACCCAAAAAAACAGCTGTTTCTTTTGTCTTTTTTTTTTTTCACTTACACGAGAGTTTATTTTCAGGACTACGCTTTTACTACAGATTACGATGTCACATAACTTAATTCACATGTAAAGACCCCTCTGGAGGCTATCTGGGTGCGTGGCCTGGGGTCACGCCTCAGGCCTGAGCGGACACCAGCTTGCTCATGCCCGAGAAGTAGGACTTCTCCCGCTCACTCATCACTTCAAAGTGCAGCGGCCTCCTGCAGAAGTTGCACTCGGCTGACGAATGCGGCTTCAGTTCCAGCCCTACTCGCGTCCACGTGGCCAGCAGCTTCTCGAGGAAGTAACTCATCATCTGCCGGGTGTGGTGAGGGGTGGGCGCGATCCGCAGGAGCTCTTCCCCCCGGGGCACCGTGGGGTAATTGATGGCTTGGACGTAGATGTTATGTCTGCTCATGAGTTCGTCACAGACTTCAGAGACAAAGAGAGAAGGAGGAGGGCCCAGAGCAGTCTCCATAGTTGTACATCAGTTTTCAACATGGTTTCATTCCACACAGGTGAGCACGGAACCATGCAGGGCGGGAACCAGGCTGGGGGCCTCCTGCATGGAAGGCATGCCCCCCACAAGCCGGTGGCCGAGCCAATTGCCAAACCAGGTGCCTCTCACATGGAAGCTCACCCTGGCAGGGACCAAACTGGGCCCACACACACACACCCATGGGAAGCATACCACAGTTCAGCACATGGGGCTGCACGGACCAGGACCAGGACTCGATCCTTGTACCTTGGGGCTGCAAAGTGAGCATTCAAACCCATGAGCCTTCCCAGCATCGCCTGTAATGTTTATATACTCCCAATTCTCTCTATTAAAATTTCTATTGAAAATATTTCAAATTTCTTGTATCTTCAACTTCATAACTTTTTTACCTCTTTGAATTAAAATGTGTTTTAGGGAGATCCTCTTGTTCTTCGGTGCAAATTGTTTTTCAGATTTAACATACTTTGATATCTGTTTAATACACAACTATGCAAGTTCATTGGTTTTGTTTAAGAAAAAAACCAATGACAAAATTACTAACCTCTGTGGAAATGTTCAGAGTATGAAAGGGAAATCCACCGTAGAATCTAATAGGGTTAGTACCTCCTGCAATCTGTCAATGTATCTCTAACCTGCCCATTCTGCCTTTTGTCTACAAACCTGACTGTGCTCCTGGAAGGGTGACTTTTGTCTGTGTATGTGACTGACTCAGAGGAGCAAGGTTATTTAGTGTTTTGCAAGAGGGATTTAATGGATGGGTCACTGATAAGGAAAGAAGCGAAGGCAAGAAGGTGATACCAATAAACATGAAAATAAGACATAGTAAGTTGGAGGTTAAATGAGAGTACAGAAAATGATTAATAAAGAAATGAGATAACCTACCACTACTTTGGTCACTCCTGGAGTTTATCAAATATTCTGACATTGGTGTGAGTTTCACAGCTCAGGTGAATGAACCATCTAACACCTAAGCCTTTATAGTTTTTAAACTTTCTGAAACTCACTGACCTTCACCACTTATGACCAAGATCTAGACCTTGTATTCTTGTTTATTTCACACCAGAAATCTCAAACTTCAACTTCCTTTCTCTAACTTTTTTCTGTTCTTCCAGCTATTTCCTACTGTCCACAGCTCCAGTGCAATCTCATAGAGAACTTGGGATTTGACGCCTCTGTTTTCTCCTGACCAGCATCCTTATGGTCTCATTCCTTTCTTTAAAGGCTGAATTATGGAGTTCATAACCTGAATTACCATCTTACTTTAGTTGTCTTGCCCTTTTGTTTTTCCACACGCCTGTATCTTGGCCAATATCTTAGCCAGTCATGAGTCTCAAAATTCCCCTGTACCAGGGTGATTAAATACTGCTGGTAAAAATTAGTTTAAAAAAAAATCACAGAAAAGAAAGACAATATAGGGCTTTCCAGTTGTCTATGTTAATGCTTCAAGGGTGGGAGAGTCATAGATGGAGTTAGTGTTGCTTTTGTGCATATTACTTTGTAATTTACATATGTAGTCATTTTTTAATTCATATTAAAGGTTTTATCAAGATTGTGAGTACATTATTCTTCCATTACCTCCTTTTATCATCCTACTTTCTTCAACTCAGATTTCATCAAAGTCCACCAAAGCCTTCCTACTCATACTTTCCTCTCAGTTTATAAACATGTTCAAGTTCCCCTGATCCTAAAAGTAAAACCCCTTACCTTGCTCTATTACCCTGTTGGTTTGTAACATTGTAAATTTCCTGGGGGAAATCTGAAACTGGCCCCATACGAGAGGTCAGGGAGAGACTGAAGAAAGAGGCTGACCATTCCAGATTGCTAAGTGGCAGGTTTAAGAAGTAAGGGAATTTAACTTACACAGTTTATCTTTTAGTGGCCACAAGACAAGGTGATTTCTGCATCCACCTACTAGAAACTTAAAAGTTTATATATAGGCCTTAACTGGGTTCAGTCATGTACCCTGTCCAGATGGTCTCAACATGTTGCTCTCTCAAGACGGTGTCCTTGAAAATGGTTCCTACTGTGTGAACAGTGAGTGAACAGAATGTACATCCCAAGGACAGGGAAGGGAATGAAGAGCCTCTGATTGCCCACATCCAGCTAAGGGTCAACCAGAAGTCCCATCCTCTAACGCCACCCTTCATGACCGGCTCTGATAATCTTATATGCCCCCACCTCTTCCAAAATGTGCCCTAAGTGGTCGGCGACGGGGTTCAGCCATCTGGCTGCATTGCAGGCTCTCTACCAAGAGCCCCATTATCCAAACCATTGATATACTAAGTCCCATGGGCTAGGAGTCAAATCACTCAGGAAATTTACTTGCTTCCTCGTGCAATTTAATAAAGATGATACATTTGCAGACTCATCAGGTATGAACACACAGTGCTCTGTTTAGATAATGACCTCTTTGGAGGACAGCTTTTCTCACTAGAGACAGTTCAGTGTCAGTAAGGACAGGCTTTGCCGGCTATCACTTAAGTAGCCTGATCAGACAGACCTTTTTAAATGGGACAGTACCACTGTTTTCTGTCCCTTTTAAAATGGTACATCTGGTCAACTTACATTTAAGGTTTGCTAGGTGAATGTATAAGGGTCCCAGTATGTGCTGTAACGTCTCCTAGGCAAGAGGGGGGACAAAGATAGCTGCCTAATGGCCGCACCCATGGATAGCAGAACACCAACCTGTCCTTGAGGAGAGGAGGTTGGCATCTTTAAGAACTTAACCTGGCTGTGTCGGCCAGGGAGACAGCATTGTCAGGCGTGAGGAGGTGGCCTGGGGTGGGAATATGCCAGACCAGAACTCCTACCTTCTCACCATTCAATGGTGCATGTTCCAAAGCAAGTATAGTGTGTTCCAGCAGGCCAATGGGATCCCCGTGAAGACCAGGTAGTTCCATCTGACCCAGGGTGCATTTCAGTGGGATGTCCCATTGCAAAGTCCAGCAGATAACGACTCTCCCAGGCCCGAGGGGCTCGGTGTTCTCCACAGCCTGGCACATTGATCCATGGTGGGAGCCGGGCAATAGCTGCTTCCCTCAACTTTCATGCCTTCGTGGATGGTGCCATGACAGGGGTCGCTAGGCAGGTGCAGGGGCAACTGGCCCTACTGGCTGATCATTCAGTGTATTAAAGGCTGGGACAGTACTTTAGTCCACCCAGCCAAGGTGGTTTTACCTGTTAGTATTTTGATATGCTGTTTAATAGTCCATATTTATTTTCCACTAACCCTACTGTTTGCAGGTTATAGGGGAGATAGAACTTTCATTCAATGTTATGTTCTTTTGCTGCCTTACACGTGACCTTCGAAATGTAACTCCCAATCTGTGTATTCAATGAGGGTGTCTGTATATGGTGCTCAGCTTCTCTAATCCCCTAATGGTGGCAGCCTGATTTGCACTCTGACAGAGGACAGCTTGGGTTAGGCCAGATGCAGGATCCACATAAACCAAAGAATACTTAGAACCCTCGTTTGAAGGGAGGAAGCCAACTAAAAGAACTTGTCAATTCTTCATAGGTTGGAGACTCCAATAGATGGCCCCAGACTCCTTTGGCAGCTGACTTGGGCATTGTTTGGAAAACACGACATGCTGTTACTACATTAACCAAGTCATTGTCTTTGAAGGGCAACCTGGCATCCTTGGCAATATGCCATCTCACTGGGCTCCCGCAGCACTTCCTGTGCACCCAATCCACTGTATTTACTGAAGCATCAGTTACTATGGCTCCTGCCAGGGCTAGGGAATCAGCTTCCTGATTGTCAGGCACTGTCAGTGTGTTATGAGCTGTGACCTGGAAGACTGAGGATCATCTCAGGCTCTTGCAGTCACACCCAAACATCCCTCCACACATCCTGACCCCACAAGGACTTACTCATGATCATCTGGGTTTCCCACAGTCTAAACTATACAGTTAATCTTTTTAGAAGAGACCAACTGTCAATGCAAAGGGTCAATGACCAGGGCTCATGCGTGATCGCCAGTCAAAACCTGTTCTGAGTTCAGCCCACTGGCTGCTGTGGTTCATTCCCATTTCCATCCAGATGATGTCAGTGTTAGGCTGAATAGTGACTACAGTCCCAGTGGATGGGTTGCCCCAACTACACCCATCTGTGTACCAGGCATTAGTGGAGTTTTCCCCACTCCCTTTCTACTGGCTATAGGGACTGCCCAAAGGGATTAGGGCAAAGGCATCTGGAGGGTCTACATGCTCTACGGGGCCTAGTAGCACCCACATTTCTAGAGACAGTTGGTCTGGAGGACAGAGTGATTCTCTGCTACAAATAGACATGCCAGTTAAGTAGAAGTTTGAGCCATGGCAGAGATGTATCCCAGTGGAACATGTTCTCAATCCACCCCTTGACAGGCAGGGAAGCTTAGGGTTTCTTTAAATCTGTATTCAATGTATTGGGGTTGGGAAGCTGGGATGGCTCAGTGGGTTAAGCACTGGCTTTGCAGCCCCGTAGCCCGAGGATCAAATCCCGGCCCCAGCCCATGCGGACCCATATGCTGAACTGGGGTGTGCCCCCAGTTCAGTTCTTGCCGGGGCCTATGAGGGAGGTCCCTGGCCCAGTTCCTACCCTGAGCAGCCCCGTGCCAGCCTATAGAGTGAAACTATATGAAAAACTAATGCTGTCAACTATGGAGACTGCTCTGGGCCGTCCCCCTTCTCTCTGTCTCTGTTTGTTTCTCTCTCTGTGTCAAAAACAATAAAAATTAATCTTTAAAAATGTATTGGGGGGAAGCCGGGATGGCTCAGTGGGTTAAGCGCTCACTTTGCAGCGCCGGGGAACAGGGATCGAATCCCGGCCCCGGCCCGTGCGGAACCATATGCTGAACTGGGAGCTCCCCCAGTTCAGTTCTCTCTCTGTCTCTGTCTCTGTATCTCTCTCTTTCTCTGTCAAAAAGCAATAAAAATAAATAAATAAATATTTTTTTAAAAATGTATTGGGGTGACATTGGTTAGTAAACTTACATAGGTTTCAAATGTACCTTTCTATAATACATCACCTATATATGGCATTGTGTGTTCACCACCCAGAGTCAGTTCTCCAAGAAGGGAAGTTCTAACATGATACACTGTTCATTCATGAGAGGCTCTACACTCCTAGGAGCTATTGCTCCATGGAGGTATAGTGGGTTTCCATTCCCTGCCGGAGCTGGGACCAAAATTCTAGGGAGCACTCTCTCCTTCTGTTGTCTCTGCCACAGTGCTGGACCCATACCATCCAAAGTCGTAGACACATCTAACTCAAATGGAAGCCCTGAGTGGGAGATGCCCACCGCTGTGATCTGCTTCACAGTATGGCTGTCTTCTCAAAGGCAGCTTGTTGCTCTGATCCTCAGTCCCACACATGCCCTGTCTTTGCCAGGCAGTATAAAGAATGGAGGCACTGTGTCAGATGGGAAATAAAGTCCTCCAATTCCCCCACCCCACCCCCACCCCCAAGCCCCTCCAATGGCTATCATCTCTTTCTGTCTCTTAGGAGTTGAATAGGCTTGCATCTCATCAATCAACTTCTGAGGCAACACGCATCTTATCTGATCATACGATTCCCAAAAGCTTTACAGTGGTGACTGGGCCTTGCATTTTCTTCCATTTTCTTCCTCACAAATGTTTCAGCAAAGTCTGTAGTGTCCTTAGCAGAAGCAAGTCTTAACGTGTTAACAGTTCACTTTACTAACGTGGGGAAGGAGAACAGTCAGTTCCCAGGCTGCCATTCCGTAACACACTGTGAAGCTGTGCAGGCAGCCTTGAGGAAGCACTTGAGAGGTCCATTATTGCTTTGTTCCACTCCCACTCCCACGTGAAGGCAAATGGATCTTGTGACTCTGGCTAGAAGTCTACTGAAAAAAATCACTTGCTTGGTCCAATATAGCATGGCACACTCCTAAGATCATGGTCAAGGTATCTAAAATGGTGGCATAATTGGACCCAGTAACATGGACAGGGACACCCACCTTGTTCATGTCTCAATAGTCCATGGTCATCCACCATGAGCCATCTGGCTTTTTTACTAGCCATCCCTGGTTGTCAAAAGCTCTGTGGGTAGGGTATATAGTACCTACACAATAAAATTCTTAGATATTAATAGTATCTCTCATTTCCTTATGCCCACCAGGCAATTTATATAGCTTGACAGCTACCACTATTCTTGGGGGCATAGAGTAGCTGGTTTACAGTTGACATTTCCCCTCAGCACTGGTTTGACTACTCTAACTTGGAGATAGAATTCACTGATAGAAGTTTGCGGCATTTGACCTGATATTGAAGAAATGAAAACCTCATCTTCTCAGGGGGAGGGGAGTTCCCAATTTTCAGTGTTAAATTATAACTGCTCTTCATAACCATTCGTGGCACTGAAGGAACCAGAAAACTCCTGAGGGTCACCATGTACTAGAGTACACTGAGCTCCAGTATTCACCAGAGCCATTATCTCTTCTATCTGCAGGACCACTAAATAATGAGCTCAACATGAGGCCTCTGAACATCCCCACTGACCTTCACCTAGAGGCAATCTTGTCCTGCATCTTATACCTAAATTTGCTCATGGGAGGCATCCAACCCAAACAGGACTATTTATTTCCCTGAGGCTTCTGCTGGAGCAGGTGGAGCATCAAGGATGGTAGGGCAGGTGGAGCAGGTTTTGAGGTTTTTATAAAGCTTTCCACAGGCCAAAAACAGCACTGGGTGTTTGGTCTATCTTTTCAGGTGAGGACCAGGCAGCAATAAGGTCAAACCATGTTTACTTCTGGGTTACATTTACTGGAACCTTTACAGCCCATTATTTTCTACAGCCCCTACACATTCTTGTCCCAAGGGACAAGAATGTCAGTTTCCCCTAAATCAGCAAGGCATTGCCCTACATCATAAATGTCTCATCCCACAATTGGGCTCAGCATGGACATCCTGTCTGACACCAGGTGCTAGGGATGAACTAGAGTTATCTTGGTTTTCATTCCTGCAAGAAATGTCTCAATCAGTTCCCTCAAAGACAGAGACATCAATGGCCTGTCTCATTCCCAATTCCCTAAAGACTCCTCTATAGATTTCTAGGATCCCACATGCCTAGAGAGATTCCCCCTTACTGGGCCAACCCTTGCTTCAGGCTAGAATAACCCAATCTCTAAGGCAGTAAGTAGCTTGAACCCTTCAAGCACTGTTCAGGTGCTGCCAGAGGACAGGCTGAGAAGTGACCAGCCAGAGAAATGTCTTCATCCTCCCTCCTCTATATCCTATAGCCAAACTAACCCGGCCGGGACACTTGCCCTGGCCTTTTGCTGAAGCTTGGCAGCTTTATCAATCAGTTCAATGGGAGTGCATTCTCTCATCATGAATGTTTCCTAAATCGGGGGCTGCCCCACCAGCTGGGGTTGTTGTTGCTGAGCTTTTGCTTTCCTTTGTATTAGGGGTCAGAGGGCAGGGGGCATTTGGTTCACTGTCAATCACCACAACATCCTCCTCTTCCCTTTTCTCACTTTCCTAGGGATTCCCACCTCTTAGTGTCATAGTCAGTGTTTGTCACAAGCTCTTGGACCTTAATCCATGGCAGTTTGCACCTTCTTAGTTTTGCAAAGCAGCACACTAAGGTCTCCAGCTTATCCTTCTCTCCCACTTGTCTGCCAGCCCCAAAGCTAGCAGACTTTGAATGGATGACCATACATCCTTCTCTAACCTTAACTCTTATTTAAGGTGACCAGATTTTAACATTGGTAAAGCGGGACACCATTGACCAGGGGGGAGGGGGATCTTGATTAAAAATTTGGTCTATCTCCCGCCGTTCCCTAGCTTGTCGTGCATTCTTTCCAAAAATCGGGACTTTTTTAAAACGCCACAGGACGCGGGACAAATTGTTAAAAATCAGGACTGTCCCACCAAAAGCGGGACGTCTGGTCACCCTACTCTTATTCCAACTTTCCAAGTCAAGCTGCAGCCATCGAAACCCAATTGACCTGCCCACAGTAGAGGCCAGACCACTGCAGCTGCCTTTCATTTCCCTTCTGAGCCACATGCACCATGCGCTATTCCTCAAACAAACATATTGACTAAACCAGCTGGCATTTTCAGGGCACCCCCTTACAAGGCTGTCCAATAAGCATCTAACACAGGGGTGTCCAATCTTTTGGCTTTCTTGGACCACACTGGAAGAAGAATTGTCTTGGGCCACACATAAAATACACTCACATTCACAATAGCTGATGAGCTAAAAAAAAAAATCACAAAAACAATCTCATAAAGTTTTAAGAAAGTGTATGAATTTGTGTTGAACAGCATTCAAAGCTGTCCTGGGCCACATGTGGCCTCCAGGCCATGGGTTAGACAGGTTTGATCTAACGTATGGACCATTCCTCACACAGAGGTAGAGGACCACCTTGGGATTTCCCCCATGGAAGTCTTTTTCCCAAGACCCATTTCATTGGTCAACTAGTTGGCTAGCCAGTTGTTTGTTTGCAAACTTAGTAATTCCCCCAGTGAAATCTGAACTGGCCCCCGTGCACAGGGATCAAGGAGACTGAAGAGAAAGGCAGACCACTTCAGACTGATAGGTGGCAGGTTTAATAAGCAAGGGAATTTATATATAAGCCTTGTTCTGAGTGGCCACAAGACAAGTAGCTCTCCATGCTCACCCACCAGAATCTTAGAAGTTGATATAAAGGCTAGTTTTAGACACATATACTGACCAGATGGTCTCAACAACACACTGCTCTGTCAAATTTGCGTCCTTGAAAAAAAACAGCTCCCATTGTTGTTTTTATTTATTTATTTATTTTAAATTTTTATTGTTTTTGACAGAGACAGAGAGAAGCGTGGAGAGCTCAGAGCAGTCTCCATAGTTGTACATTAGTTTTCAATATAGTTTCATTCCACAAGTGGGTGCAGGGCTGCACAGGGCAGGAACCAGGCAGGGGGCCTCCAGAATGGGAAGCTTGCCCTGGGCGGGAGCCAAACCAGGGACATCCCACATGGGAAGCTCGCCCTGGAGAGAAGTGAAAAGGGGGCACACCCCAGCTCAGCATATGGGTCTGCATGGGCTGGGGCCAGGACTCGATTCTTGGACCCCAGGACTTCAAGGCAACTTCTCAACCTGCTGAGCCCTCCTGGCATCCCTGTTTTTATTTTAAAGATCTATTTTTATTGTTTTTTGACACAAAGAGAGAGGGAAACGGACCGAGACAGGAAGAATGGGGAGGGCCCAGAGCAGTCTCCATAGTTGACAGCATTAGTTTTCCATATAGTTTCACTCCACAGGTGGGCGCGGGGCTGCTCAGGGCAGGAACTGGACCAGGAGCCTCCCACATAGGCCCCGGCAAGAACTGACCTGGGGGCACACCCCAGCTCAGCATATGGGTCCACATGGGCCGGGGCAGGGATTCGATCCTTGGGCTCTGGGGCTGCAAAGCCAGCGCTTAACCCACTGAGCCATCCCAGCTTCCCAATACCCCCCTGTTTTTATTTTTATTTTTAATAATTTAATTATCTTCCTCTCCAAAATTATCTCTCTGTTTCAAAATTGGGTGACTGGCAATTCTATCCTCTCAGAACTCTAGCCAGAAATGTGGCCCCCTTCTCTGTCTATTCAATATTGCCATTCTTCTTGTTTCCTGCATCGAATTAGTTGCCAAGCCCTATAATTCTACTTATTAATGTATTTCGTATACATGCACTCTAACTTTTCTCTGCATGGCTCCCACTTTCATAGAGACTCTTATCAGCTTTGTCTAACTCCAGAGTCAGCAAACTTTATCTGCAAATGGCCAAGTAATAAATATTTTACAATTTGCAAACTATATGATCTCTGTGATGACTACTAATTCTGCTATTGTAGCATGAAAGCAGCTATAGACAAAGCATAAACAAATGAGAGTGGCCATAGTCCAATAAAACTTTATTTAAGGACACTAAAATTTAAATTTCATATACTTTTCAAAAGTCAAAAAATGTTAATCTTTTGATTCTCCCCACCCCCCCACCCCCCCAATCATTTAAAAATATAAAAATCATTCTTAGTTCACGGACCATACAAAACAGGTAACAAGACAGTTTGCCCACCCCTAGTCTAGTCTATTGCATTATTCTCTTAATGAGTCCTGCTTTATTATCTTCCTCAGTTCCTCTTTAGATGTTCTTATAAAACTGATTATATCGTTCCCCACTTAAAAATCCTTCAGTGGGGGATGCCAAGATAGCTCAACGGGTTGAGCAGTTGCCTTGCAACTGTGAGGTCTGGGGATTGAGTCCCGGTCCCAGCCTGTGCAAACCCATATGCTGAACTGTGGTGCGACTGGTAACCACCCAGATGGTGGCAAAGGTTCATTGCCTCCCATTCAAGAGGCCCCCCAGTTCGGTTCCCACCCCACACAGCCTCACATCCACTTTTGTAAAATGAAACTATGTCACAAGTAATGATGTACAACTATGGAGACTGCTCTAGGCCCTCTCCCCCTTCTCTGTCTATCTCTGTCTGTCTGTCTGTCTGTCTGTCTCTCTCTCTCTCTCTGTCTCTCTCTCTCTCTGATCTTCACTCAAACAATAAAAAAAAATCTTTAAAAACAAAAACAACCAAATGAAAAAAACCCTTCAGTATAAAATCTAAACTCTTTAGCATGGCATAAACCTTTATAATCTCATCCTACTAATTTTAGCATCATCTCTATTCATCTCTATTTACACCTGCATTAAACTGCATAGTCCCCAGTAGATTTCAGGCTTCCTCATGCTGGCTGCCTTTTATCCTACTGCCTGCTCATCTTTCAAACCTGAATTCAAGTACCATCTTCTTATGATGATATTCTCAGCTCATTTCTCTGAGATAGAAGCCCTTTCTTTGTATTCCCGCTATATCTCACACATATTTATACCGCCATTCCAGTAACACTTTAATGCACTCATTTATGTGCATGGTTTCTTCACTCTACACTACAAAATGCTATGGTATATGAAACATACAGAATTCATTTCTCTCTTAGCCCCTGATACGTCAGAGATGCTTAATAATTTTTTGTTGAGTGAATGAATTAATGGATTCCCCAAAATATAGCATACACAGAGAAGATAATAATAGCTAATGTTTTGGGGGCACTTACAATATGCTATGTACCTTTCCAATTAGTTTGTGTGTATTACCGGTACTTATACTTGTTCATTACATAAAGGAAACTGGTGCACAGAAATGTGAAACTACTTGTCACATAACTAGTGGATGGAAAGGAAATTCAAAGGCATGTTGTCTGACTCCATATCTGAAACACAAAAGAATTTGACAAAAGTCTAAGAAACCTGTATTTTGAGATTACTGTCTTTAATAAAAATGCATGCTAGCCTAGTAGGGTGTTGGAAATACCTTTTCTCTTGATCTGGATGTTGTTGGTTGTTACTTGAGTTGCATACATAAGTAAAAATCCATTAAGCTATACATTTGAGATTTGTTCATTGAATGTACACTATTATTCAATTTTAATTAGTAAAAGGGCTTTATCATATTTCCTCATCTTCTTGTCCCAACCTTCAACAAATGATTTCTTAAATTTGAATTCCTTTTCCAACATCATGCTATTTGCCTTAGCTTTGCATTTCTTTTACATGATTAAACTTATTTACTCTTGTGAAACATGAACCTTACTACCCCTTCCTCTAATTCCTTTACAATATTAGAATACTCTGGCATCTTAAAATATATTAAGTACAATATCCAGATGCATTATTACTAAGATGAACAACTTCATTTTATTCTGCTACCAGCAAATTAAAGCAACTAAGGTACGGTATTCCATTTTCCCCCTTTATTCTCCACACCATCGCCATCATTTCACCTTACTCATCTCCCACAATAACCTACTTGTCTAAGTTCTTCTTCCTCATTCTCTACCACCTACCGAGAAACTGAGAAGCCCATTCTTTTCTGGGCCAATAATAACCCCTTGTTCCAGAGTCATTTAAACATTTCCTCAGCTTTGGTAGACTTTCCCAGAAGTTCTTCCCCTCCAGTGAGGCTTGACCTAACAGTGGGGAAAGAAATCGCTTTTTACATTAAGTCGTAGAGGCCCGGGGGGTAGGGTGGGAAAGAGGGAGTGAGGCCCTGATATCAATTGTATTGCTCGGGGTCAAGACTCTGTCAACTTGTATTGTTCATTCAGTATTCTGAACTCTCCACTAGGAGACCTTAGAATTTGGTACACATAATTATTTAGCCCTTAGATATTAAAAACATCTAGTATTAAGGTGACCAGACGTCCCGCTTTTGGCGGGACAGTCCCAATTTTTAACAATTTGTCCCGCATCCTGCGGCGTTTTAAAAAAGTCCCAATTTTGGAAAGAATGCACGACAAGCTAGGAAACGGCAGAAGATAGACCAAATTTTTAATCAAGAACCCCCTCCCCCCAGGTCAATGGTGTCCCGCTTTACCAATGTTAAAATCTGGTCACCTTAACTAGTTAGAAGAATATCTGACAAATCTAAAACTGAACCACAAGGAAAATTTTGTTAGTTTTTGACAGTTCTTGTTATTCTTTAATTTTATGAATATGTATCAGTGTTTTATCCACTGGAGCTGATTTATTAATTTAATATGTGTTCAGTATTTTTCCTACTGTCTAGCATTGTATTCCAGAGCAGTGCTTCTCAAAATTTAGGGTGCATAAGAATTACTGAGTCTTAAAAGACAGGTTCCTGGGCCCCATGCCCAGAGATTCTGATTCAGTCGATCTGGGGTTATACCTAGCCCAATAATTTGCATTTCAAACAAGATCCCAGAGGATGATGATATTGCCAGGAAGATGGGGTTATGCAATGCTAGCAATAGGTTACACTAGTAAACCATGCCTTCAGGGAATTTTTATTCCAGCCTGGGGTACACACACACACATACAATCT
>PVKE010011090.1:0-41032 GCA_004027555.1 Craseonycteris thonglongyai
GAGAAAGAAAGAAAAAGAGAGAGAGAGAGAGAGAGAGAGAGAGAGAGAGAGAGAGAGAGAGAGAGAGAGAGAGAGAGAGAGAGAGAGTCAGAAACACAGAGAATGGGGATGGCCCAGAACAATCTCCATAGTTGCACATCATTGGTTTTTCTACATAGTTTCATTCCATAGGTAGGCGGGGCTGCACAGGGCAGGAACTAAGCCGGGGTCTTGCCCCAGTGAGAACTGAACTGGGGGCACTCCCCAGTTCAGCATGTGGGTTTGCACAGACCGGGCCTGGATTTGATCCTCAGTCCCCAGAGCTGCAAAGTGAGCGCCTAACCCACTGAGCCATCCTGGCTTCCCCCCAACTATTCTGTTACTCCATTTTTTTTTTGTAGGTCCCTTTCCATGCCAGGAGGCTAGGAAGGTCTACTAGAATAGTATAAAGGGATTTAGCCATCATCAAATTAGATGCCTCTTCAAATTGAGGGGGAGATTCATATCTCTATAGAACTTCAGACTTGAAGATATTTAAGTACACCTGACCCCTGCCTCACATAGAAAGGTTCATTTTCAGTTTTTACCCTACAGAAATTTGTGCTAGTCTTTTCAGTTTATACTTTTTCTACCCTCATTTTCTCTTTAGCTTCCCTGGAAATGGATAGCAGCAACTTTCTCTTACTAGGATATTATTTCTTCATTTACCTGAATGTTTATTAATAAGTGCTGATACATTTTAAGGGCAAGAAAGCCCAAAACTCACTAAGCAATAAACTCTAAAAGGGCAGTAAATTTTTAATGTGTACTTATTTTGTTTATTGACTTGTCATTAGTGCCTAGAATAGTGGCTGGCCTTGTTTGATAAATGAAGACATTATGTTATAGTACACTAAATTGTGACAAATCAAATTGAAGGAAATAATGTACTTAATAAATACATATTTTTAAAATCTCATGAATAAAAGTGAATTAAAATATGCTGGCTTTTCTAAATGCCCCCCAAATAATCATTATCTATGACTTTAGCTTTTATAATGCAGCTGATATAATCAGAACAATTTCCTCTATGTTGTAAATAGTAGTTATTTTATAATAATTTATTTAAGTATCTAATTTCTATACCAAATTATTTATTGTTCATACTGCATTTTAAAATACTTTTATAAGAAAACCTTACTTAGTGTACTAGTGGGTAGAAATTTTTTAAATAACTGATATTAAATTACATAGCATAATTATTTTTCAGTTCTTAGAAACAGACATTTTAGTCAGTGGTTTCCTTTAGTTATGATAGATTCATGTTTACAGGTTACAAAGACAAAAGCCACAGCACACATTTCGCATCACCAATTTACTCTTGCTTTTGTGTTCTAGGAAACATATTCTCAAACAGTATATGCATAATATCAAGTGGACTTCTTCATGAAATCTGGGGTGGGATTCAAGAATCCTAGTTTTAATAAGTAGCCAGTGAATCTGGTGAGGGCAGTTGGTGAATTACTGTTTGAATATGTACCTCCTTTTCATGGGTTAGACTTGTCACATTTGCAGTGTAATAATAATATAGTCCTTATCTTTAAAATGGAGTCTGTATGTATATTTTGAAAACTTAGTTTCCTCTATTATATGGTTGGATATATTACTGTATTTAATATTCATTGTTTAGCTACCGGTAACTCTTGATTAGCATATGTTGTTTATTAGAGTATGAGCTCTGTAGAAACATTGTATAGGTCCAAATCCTCATTTTGTATCACTTTGTGACTTTAATGAAGTTTCTTAACCTCTCTTTACCAATTGGTAAAATAATCCTTTACCTTATAAAGTTAATATTAGCCTTAAATAACTTATTTAGGACATAGTCACCACCAAATAAACATTAGCTATAATTATTCCGATTTCTTTGTGGTTTTGTCCATTTTATGGATTTCAAACCATTTTTTTTAATTTATTTTTTATTATACACACAGTTCTTATGTGAATACCCTAAGGTTTTCCCAGAACACTCCTGATTTATGCCTATTGTCCAGAAATTTTCTCAGAATTAGCTTTGTCCTGGACAAAAGTTTTGTGGTTTAAAAAATAAATTATTAATATATGGTCACCTTTAAGTGTATACAATGTAATTGTGTATTTTGAAAGCACAGAATTTATAACTAAATAAATATCAGACAATTGCACGTAAAAATGTTTTCCTTTCTTTCCCTTTAGACATGAGATTTGGAATTTTGTTGGTATAGTTATTGTGGACTCTCTGATATCTGGCCCCATGAATTTTTTTCATTTCTACCAGTATCTGAACTAAACCAAGCTTCTCAGAAGTGAACAGAGAAGTGGATGCATTTGTCCATTACCCTGCCTTGGCCTCCTTGAGATCAAGGTAAGTTTTATGAATCAATGTTCATGACATTCTTTGCTACATCTATGGGGTCTGTTGAATCTCTTGCCCAGAGCCAATTCTGCTAAATAGGTTTCAAGAATTATATCTGCATTCGTATGAAAATGTATATTTCTCTATCCTTTCACTCTCCCTTTTAATTTCCTAAGAATACATTAAATAATTTCATTTCTTGTATACCACACCTAAGTGTATCCACTTTCGTGTAATAAGCATATGTTGGAATATGTTATCTAAATCTTAACCAGAGAGCAGATACTGTGACCAATAATTGGCAATTGGCTCTTAAATTTTTGGTGCAAATGAGAGCTGAAACTTGATTCCAATATAGCAGAAGAGTTTAAAGAAGTAAACTGCTCTCATTCTCCTAGTTTTGGGTTGAATTACATTTCTATCTCTTATTTGAAAGCCAAGTTGAAGTTCTAAATGATGGGTTTCTCTTGGAACTGCGGGTGTAGTAATATCTGTCAGGGAGCACATAAAGATTTTTCTGCTTGACCCAAAAATGTCACAGTGTGTCATGCAACATCAAACAGCTTGACTGTATAAAGACAATATATAGCACTCTTTTTGTTTTCAAAAGCTAGGTACACAACCTAGAGAATTCTTTTCATAGGAAAAAAATACTATAAATGTAGACGTTTAGCTCATGCCAACTGAAACTAATCTATAATTATAAGCAATGATTAAAGAGGGGGTGTGTACATATGTACAAACATAAGCATACACAAAAAGGTCAAAGTAAGTTTTGGAAACCCTATTAATCTTCTAATTTTCTTGAAGTTAAATTGCATCCAATGTCCCACATCAGTGTAAGCAAACCCTTTTGCAGAATGGGTGTTCTTTTATCTCACGATGGTTTGTTGAATAAGTAAACTCTTGACTGAAAGCTCTCGAGTAGATGGATTTTAGTGAATGAATGAGTACAGGAGCACCTTAGTTGTACTGTGGCTATGTTTCTACTGCAGTGAAACACTAGTAAAATTAAGTCAGCATAGTTGTAAGTTTTAAATGCTGAGTAGTTGTATGAAGTATTGATTTAAGGGATTGTTATGCATGCTTAACTGTAGTATATGACAATTTTCAGTAAAAGAAATGCTTAAGTAAGAATCCCAATGCAGTACTCAACAGGATAAGGACTACTATGAAAGGTTTTAATACATTATGAAAATGATAAAATTAGCTTTAAAGTTGATCAGAATGTTCTAAAAAAGAGAAATAGTCTGCAAATGCCTTTTAAACACTTTGAAAATGGAATATGAAGTTCATAATTGTCCTACAAAAATTTCAGGTGACATAATGTATATCAGTTGCACACTATCACAGAATTACTACCCATAAAATAGTCTCTATGCAAAATATAGATCTGAATTGTTGTAATAAATATTAGACTTAACTTTTCATTACAGAAAATTTGTTCTGCTTGTATATCACAGTACTGATAAGTTGGTAAATCAGTAATACTTGATACAATTTAGCATTGCTGTTAGACACTTATTTTTCCAAGCCAAACCTCAAATAAGGCTCAGGTGAGAGGGGCATAGTGTGGTGTATGAGTGGAAAGAACTGGGAGCTCATCTTTTCCATATTTTTCATTCTGGGCCTTGAGAAGTTTACCTAACCTTTGTGAGTCTGGATTTTCTCATCTGTAAAATAAAAACAAGAGTATTTTTGTTAAATAAATAAATAAATAAATAAATAAATAAATAAATAAATAAATGCAATTAGATGTGTAAAGTGTTGAGTCCAGTATCCGTTCATAGGATGCATTGGGGAAATGCAAATTCTTTTTTTGTTGTTGTTGCTCAAACTTGGATTGGAATCTGAAGGAAGGAAGGAAAAGAAGAGGGAGGGTGATTATACAATTGATGTCTTAATACCTCCATTACCTCCTGCAGTCCAAGGTAAACATGAAGGATGAGAAAGCAGAGGGCTAGGGAATGGGAAATGCAGTGAAGGTAGCTGTAATCACCAAAAGGAAAGAGAACACTCAAGACCCTCCAGGGAACATCTGGAGTATGTCAGAAAGGAGAACTGGCTTCACCTATGTGAGACCCTACTAAGGACTGAATCTGAACGCCAATTTGCCCTATCTACCCAATATCAACAGCTCACCGTCTCCCAACCATTTATGTCTTTGAACTTCTGACTGCTAAAATCAAAGCAGATGAATTATAATAAATTTAGATTTTGAATTCTAAGTATACCTTTTGTATATGTTTATTGATCTCATTAAAATTTATTTAAAATAAAAAACAGATGGCTAAAAGACATTTTTATTTAAAAATCACTTCTCTCGTTGGAGGTAGGCAAAGAAGGTAATTAGAGAACAGTTTTTCACTCCAGTAACCAGAATTTGAGGTATATTTTGACATAAGAAAGGCAAAACTATTGCATACCATTGCTATATGTGTGTGCGAGTGTGTGTGGTTGAAAATTTCTCTGGTCAGGGGCCATTTTCTGCTGCTAAAAAATTGGACAGGATTTTTTTCTTTAAAGAAATAGTATTTCCACAATTCTAGCAAGTGATTGAATAGTCAGTTTATATAATTTTTTAAATTTTAAAGTATCAATTCTGGCAATGCTTCAAAAAATTAATGTAAGCATCACAGATTTTTATAGCAATGGTTGAGAGATGGGTCAGAAACAAGTAAAAATAATACAATTTACTAAGTCTCAATTTTGATAGAAAAAGAAGCAAGGCAGCAAGATGTGTCACTTTATATAACCCAATTCAATCATTGTGAAACATATCTTGAGCTCCCTGTCAATTTTATAACAAAACCTGCTCTCAGTCAATATTTTCTCACTCCTTCAACTTTGCAAACATCTTCTGACTATTATCATATTACAACATTTTGAAAATTCCCTTTTCTTTTGAACAAGATGTCACTGATGATTTGGTGGCAAGACTTCTCACCCTCTGAAATGAGTGTCCCGGTCTGAACAGCCTTTACCTTTGCTCTTCTGCTCTGATAATCTGATGCTCTCTGCAAATACTGATTATAAATGTCATTAGCTTCAGTGGCTCACATTCAGCTTCTCATGCTAAAGCAATGGATCATTAACTCATTTAACACAATTTCCCCAAAAGGTTGATTATACCCACTTGTCCTTCATTTAATTACTAGCCTGCAAAATAGAAGAAACAGAAGTTGTACTAAATGACATCTTGGCCCAGAAAAAAGAATTGGGTTGCCAGGAAAGCATATTTAGAAGAATGATTAATCTCACTGGATTTGATAACCAAAACATTTTGACACTAACTGGCAGTTTTAATGATGACTGTAATTTAGCTGATGGGTTCCTTAATAAAACTCCAGGACTACTTCATAATATTTAACACTGTGATCACTACAGTGAAGGTTATAGAGAACAAGGGAACAATTCCTTAGGACCTGCATAACATGCTCTCAGTTATCTGAGCAGGAGTCTCTATGTAATGATTTCTGGAAAACAAGTAACCAGGCAAGTTATCTTGTCTGCTAGTAACCTTTGATCCCATCTTATAAGTGAAGTATCACATAGCTCCCCCAAATGACTCACTTGCCAAGAGCTCATTCTGTAAATTTTAGCTCCTTGTAGAGGAAGTAAAAAACACAAGCATTAGTAAATCAACAAAGTATAATAAACATTTAAACTCCACTAGAAAGACGAGGACTTAATAATATTGATTTTGATGTAGTAGTATAGAATGGTATGGTCTGTCATTTGGGGAGTAAAGTTCAAGCAGTTTTTGTGAGATGGTAACTTCTTTCATGAGGTCTTGGGGTATAAGAGGTTATGACTGAGTTCATTTTTCTCAACTATTAAGTGAGGTTATAATACCAAATAACATTTAATCAAATCATCTGGTACCTCAGCAACACTCTGGTGATGTTAGATAACTCTAAGCATATCAGCTGGCCATCAGGAATTTAGTCACTATTATTTCAATATTTTAAGGGTCCAGTTCAGGTAGTATTCATGGTCCGCTAGAGGCTATAATATCCAATACCTGAACACAGAGCTAGAGACTCATTTTGGTAGAAGTATTCAGTTTGACTTAATGTGGCAGAACAGGCAAATGACGTTAAAGTGGATAGTAATAACAATAATAACATATACTTGCTGAGCGATTATAGTGTGCTAATTATCTTACACAATATTTTGGACAAAGCCAGAAATATTATACCAAGAGGTAAAATGAAATAATTGTCAGTCTATATCCATTCTTCTCCCCTTCTACAGCAAAACAATTATTTTTCACTGGTTTTGTAACAGACCAGAATAAAGACTATATTTCCTAGGCTCCTTTGACCATAGAATTAGGCTACAGGAGGCTAGTGGAAATGTTACATGAGGGGGAAGCCTGGATGGCTCAGTGGGTTAAGCACTCACTTTGCAGCCCCAGGGACCCAGGATCGAATCCCGGCCCCAGCCTGTGCAGACCCATATGCTGAACTGGGGGAGTTCCCCCAGTTCAGTTCTCACCGGGGTGAGATCCCGGCCCAGTTCCTGCCCTGTGCAGCCCCGCGCCCACCTGTGGAATGAAACTATGTGGAAAAACCAATGATGTGCAACTATGAAGACTGTTCTGGGCCCTCCCACTTCTCTCTGTCTCTGTCTCTGTCTCTGTCTCTATCTCTCTCTCTCTCTCTGTCAAAAACAATAAAAATAAATCTTAAAAAAGAAATGTCACATGATATCTGAGGGCCTTCTTTGGGAAATAATGCTCATACAGTGATGCCTTGGAATTTGAACTGAATCCATCCCAGAACCCTGTTAAGAGTTCCAAAATGTTCAAGTTCCAAGACAAGTGGGCGTTCAGATAAAGCTATGGGCCATACAGTCGATACATCCCATGTGAACACAGTGTTGGCGTTAGGATTCCAAAGCAGCATTCAGATTCCAAGGCAAAATTTGTTTGATTTTTTTTGTTCAGATTCCAAGTCACGTTTTGGGGCGTTCAGATTCCAAGGTATCACTGTATAATTTTTGTGGTAGGGTTCTTTGATCCTTCTTCCATTTTGCTTCTTGGAATATACACATGCCATTTTGGACCATGAAGTTGAAATTACATGTGACAGAGTGTTAGACAGAAGAAGATATGTCCCCTGACACTGTGAAGTGCTTTTCAGCCTGGACTTTTACAAGAGAAAGGAATAGATGCCAATGCATTTATAATTACCACAACTATAATGATTTTCTGTCATTTATGAACAAATCTAATCCTAAACCCATCAAAACAGGCTAATTCCCTGTCTGTGATTAATAACCTCTTACTCTACTTAAAAGATCATTAATAAATAGTCAGGTTCTATTATAGTTAAGATTTTTACTTTTTACTTCTGACTTCCATCCTACTCAGAGGTTCTTTCTTTCCTCTTCCTTATTCCTCACTTTCCAGCCAAAGGATGAGAAACAAAATTTCCATTCTTTCAAAGTAACCTGTATTATAAAACACACACACACATGCATGTACACACAGCAAAGGCATTCTCTCATTCAGCATCATCATATAAATATTTATTTACCATCTACAATTTTCCAGATTTTTTGCTACATATTGAGATTTCAAGAGAAATGACACTGTAAGCTCATAATGCATCCTGATGAACAATTTACCTAACTGGGACAATGTATAGAACACAGGAGTGAATAACTCTACTTAGAAGTCTCCAGGCTTTCACTGAGGTGATACTATTTGAATTGAATATTAACTGTTGAGAAGAAGAAGAAGACAGAATATTTTGGACAGAATGACATGTAGAAAAAAAATTGCACTGTGAAAGCTGATGGCATATTTTTGAAAATAAAAAAAGTTTAGCATGTGGACAAGTGGAAGATGATGACCCTACCCATAGTTCATGTTCCTAGGGAGCTTCTGTGCAATACTGAGGTCCTTACATTGCCTCTTTGGGATATCACTGCAGACTTTCAAATAAGAAATGGTATCACTTTCACTTTCTAGAAATATTAATAAGTAATGACCGGGAGTGTAGTAAGAAGGGAGGCAATTAGGGTGTTATTGTAGTGTTCTTTCAGTGAAAGGGGTTGGGATGAGACATTGAATTCTAAGATTTGGTTGGAGACTTAGTGGTTCTTAGGGACTAGGGTACAGAAGTAGTGAGATCTGAAAGGGAAATAGAATGTTTGAGGCCTTAGCATATTGGGTATAATGTAAAGCCATAAAATTCCTCAGGGAGAGGACATAGAATGGCAGGAATGGGTTGAATACAAAACCCTAGGAAATATTAATAGGTGGAGAAATAAAGAGCTGGTGAAGGAGCCTTTTGGGGTAGGAGAGTAATCAGGTAGCATAGTCAGGAAAGCCAAGTAGGAGAGAGAGAAGGTGGGACAGGGTAAATTGGTAATATTTTATAGATACTTGATTAAATTCCATCTTCCCAGTTAGATTGCAGGCTTAGTTTGTTTTGTTCACCATTGTATCTTCAGCTTATAATTGAAGTTCAGTGCATAACATATTATAGTTAATTATTAAATATATGTGAATAAATAAGTACCCAATTTAGAGATTTACAGAGGCATAGAAAGAACTGCAAGACACAGTTTTGGGAGAGATCATACCATGTACAACCCAGGGTTAAAACAAACACACACACAAACAAACACAAGACTGAAATGAACATTTACATCCTATCTCTGGCTTATGAAATGAATAAATCAGTTTCATTTGAGGTTTTCATCTAGAAATAGGCTGACTGTTTTAAACAGGACATAAAACTACAGTACTGTCCATTTCAAACATGATGTATGTCAACCTACTGACACCCTAAATTTAGCCGAGTGAGACAAGGCTGACCATACATACCATTTGAAATGGGACAGTACTGTTGTTTTCTCTCCCTTTTAAAATGGGATGTCTGGTCAGACTATCTAGAAAGAATGTGGGATTGTGCTACTTATCAGAAGCCTTTATTTGGTAAATCATGCATCCGAATTCTTAGTTCAGAAATCATGATCACCTCATCTAATGGGTGCAGACATAGCTAGCTACTAACTAAATGAGAACATCTTGATGAATAGACTGCGAAGGGGCACCATGCTTATTCTATAAAATTCTGTTGAAGCAACAGAAAATTGTAAACAAACTAAAAAATCAAACACGCAGAACCAAAATATTGTATCTGAATGGAGAACTGCATTTCAAGAAAGCAGAATTATGCCCTGGGGTCTAGAAATACAGTCCCCAGCAAACATCAGTACCAAGAACAAGAGAGAATTCAGATAAAAAAAAATGTTAACAAGAATTCATGTTGAGATGGCATAGAAACCAAAAAAAAAAAAAAAAAAAAAACCAAACCAAAACACAAAACAAAATAAACATTGAGACTATAAACATCAGATTTACTGTTACTAGAATCTTTGTTGGAAAACTCATTCTAAGCTAAAATATAAAAATAATGGTTGAGCATTTTTATGGTTATAAAGGCTTATGGATTAAATTGCTAGGCATGGAATGTAGAATATTTTTGTTTACTTTTTAATTTCTCCTACATAGATGGTCCTCAGATCCAGAGGGTTTGGAAATAAACAAAGCAATGTGCTGTTATTAAAATTAGAGAGGTTTTTATTTTCATGCAATTTTATTTCCATTCTAATTAGTTTAAGCCCATAAAGACAACAAAACTATGCTCACTTTGACCTTTTATAGTTAGGTTCATAAAAGTAATAAAATTTCAAAATAAAAAGTTTATGGAAAAATCTGTTATGTTTAATGTTTAACAGGGATAGGATATACCACTGTCCAGTACTAACCAATTATTCATCCTGGGGCTCTCTTTTCTCAAAATTACTACCTCTCTGGGTGTTAAAAACCCTCACAAATTTTAGAAGACTCAGTGTCATTCCAGGTAGAGTTCAACAAATTTTTGAGTCATTGGCAAGACTTTTAAGCTAGAAGTTCTGTGGGCAATGGGTAGGCATGTGTAGCTGGAAGGCCCACCCCACCACCAGATATCCTGCTCTAGCCAGGTGATGAGCTATCTCTACTTGTTGACTGGACACCCATAGGACTGCTTCTGGCCACTAAAGGTGATGGACAGTCTCCTCATTAGGACACCACTTCTCTCCACAGGACTATTCACTCCCATTTCAAACCCTCTCATCAGCTTCTCTTTGACTCGTTATAAGTGTGTATCCCACTCAGCTCCTCTTTCCTGTTTTTCTCTGCCCTCCTCACTAGCCAAGATAAACCTGTATTGTCTGGGTGTGTATACACATATGAAGCGCACTGTTTCTCCACTATCCTTTATTCTGTTCAACTATTACAGTATAAACTTTGTGCCCTGCTTTATTAAGGTCTCCTCTCTTCTACAGTGACTACTTGCTCTATTCATTATTACTGTAAAAATCGTACTTCCCATTGAGGCAATATGCATACCTCTGACTCACTGATGGTAAGTTTCTCATACAAGTGAGAAAAACCAACACAAAGATTAATATTTCAAGATGCTTCACTGCAAATTATAACATCAATGATGTTGACACTTCATACACAGATGAGACTATCTGGATTTTGGATCTAAATTCAGCCTAAAAACACAGGAAGTAAGCATTATGTATGGTGTTTCTCTCTCCACGAATACTCCTAATCTGCTTAATATTACATGATGAACTTCAGGATAGACTTTAAATCAAAAAAAGTATAGACCAAAAGAGCGATTATATTAATAAATGTAAGGTGGCAATATCAAGAGTAAGAAAATGCCTTTTCCCATTTACTTATTCACGCTCATTCCTTTTATTCACTAGCTTATGGACATACCCTGTTTGTATGGTAAGAGATATTTTTCTTCCATTTTGCATTCATCACTCTAAGAGTCCTTCTTCCTCTTTTCCACTGATTTATTATTATTTTTTATAATTTTATTTATTTTTTATTGTTTTTGACATATATATATATATATATATATATACACACACACATACATACAGAGATACAGAGACAGAGAGAGAACTGAACTGGGGGAACTCCCCAGTTCAGCATATGGGTCCGCACGGGCCGGGGCCGGGATTCGATCCTCAGTCCCCGGCGCTGCAAAGTGAGCGCTTAACCTTCAGAACCATCCCGGCTTCCCCTGATTTATTTTTTTATCCATTCTTCAAGGACCCCTTCTTATGAAACTTTCTGTGATTACCTTAGTCTACTTTAAAATCCTTGGAAAGTAATTATGTCAATGGCGATTTTTATCAATTACATGTGCTCAACAGCTTGTCCTGAGAGCAGTTAGAGGTACATTTATTTATCTCCCTCTATATATACATCCATATCCATATCCATATATATATGTACACACACACATACACACACACACCAAATATACATATACATACATATGTGCATACATACAGTGTGTGTGTGTGCATGTCTCAATTTTGTCTAGCCACTGTGATAGGCTGTTAGAGGGATAATACACCAAGATTTGACTATACCAATGAAAAATTTTAAGTAGCAAGAGAATAGAAAGTTGATGTAGATAATTTGTGATGTGACTTTTGGAACTAAATAATGACTGGCTAGTTGAAATAATGGTCAAAGTTAGTTAATTCTGCTAAACCAAAGAGAATTCTTCAATCGATAGGCAATTCATATAAAAATTTTAATAGACTAACTAGAAGAAACAAATGTCACAAAATGTTCATTACCTATTAAAAATAAAAAATCAAATTTTTAATTGGAATTTCAAGAAGCATAGGACGCATGATATCTGTGAGTTCAATTAGCTTAAGTTGATAAATTACGTCTCAAAAAATGAAAATTATATAATGCAAACGAATTTTTTCACATAAGTTTAAAATTTATTAGTAAATGAGCTATTCACAAACTAATTATAAAAGTTGTTAGTTTATAAATATAAAAGGATAAAAAAATAAAAAAATTATGTATCTTGTTAAGAACATTTTATTTTCTCTAGTGTCCCCAGTCTCAGGAGCAAATGAAAAGTCCATAGTACTTCAGAAGAGAATGTACTTACTAGTATAGCTACTTTTGTATTTCATCTACTAGAAATTGCCACCTTATCTTCCAAAATATTTTCCCCTCCAAGTTACAGAGTAATTTAGTCCCTTTGGAAATGACCTTTTGTCAACCATATATTTCTTTAGCTTTCTTCTTAAGTTCTATGCTATTTGCACATTGATAATTAAATGAAATCTTACATAAAGAAGGAAAAAATACCTGTAGTGAATTTTTCTATTTATTAAATAGATGTTTTTTACTTGTAAGTTGAACATTTATTTCTATTAATTATGGATTTGTGTAATTAAAAACAAAGCATTTTTTTATAAAGCACTCAACCTGCTGAGCTTTCCTGGCATCCCCTCACAAATAATTTCTATTTGCTTGAGAAAAAAATATTAGATTTTTGAAAAGTATTGTCTTTCTAGTTAAGGCATTTTGAAATGGCATTCCTACAAAAAACTATTGCCAGGGTACTCATAGCATTGTGTTTATACTCCATTTTTTTTTTTAATGGAAATGCTCACATTTAACTGTTTCTCCATACTCTCTAAATGTCCTATTCTGTATGACATTGTTTCATTTATTCACAGCTTTTCTTTAATAGTCCAAAGCCATCATTAGTGATGACTCCATTGACATTGTGAACCTCTATAGCAAGTTTTCCAATTTTCTATGGGCAGGAAGTAGGCTGAAGAAGCTACCTAGCTAACATAGGATCATTTCTTATGGAAAAGAAACAATGACTCAGATTTGAGAAAGAAAGTCTCAGAGAATCATTTCTTGGGAGTCAGATGTGTACTAATCAAATATCTGTACAGCAGAAATTCAGAATTTCAGAATTGCAATAAACCAGAGACTACTCTCTACCTACCTTTACTTCCTTTTTTTTTTTGGATGGGAGAGTCCACTGTGGCCACCTGTCTCTGTTTTCTGCATTTGATGTTGGGTGTGCGTGGAGAGCAGGAAGCAGATTCATAGAGCTATCCATACCCAAGGATTCAGAGGGACCATACCCAAGGAAACTAACACATTATGTCTCATCCGCACTAAACCTCATTTAGATTATGGGAACCTGGATCTGAATCCTGAGCTTCCAAGTGACCATGACATGGCAAGCTGTTACCGTATTTTCCGGCGTATAAGACGACCGGGTGTATAAGACGACCCCCTAATTTTACAGTTAAAACATAGGTTTAGGCCTATATTCGCTGTATAAGACGACCCCCCACTTCCGAGGCTGTAGTCTTATACAGCGAATATAGGCCTAAACCTATGTTTTAACTGTAAAATTAGGGGGTCGTCTTATACTCCCGGTCGTCCTATACGCCGGAAAATACGGGTAACTTTCTCAACCTCAGTTTCTTCTTCTGTAAAATGAGAAAAATTCAACCAGATAATTTATAAGCTACTTTCTTAGTCCTTTCATGTTTATTTGCCTGCAATTTTTTATTATTTGTATCACTTTACTATCAACTAAGGGTTGACTACATTAGATAATATTAGATATTATATACTTGTTTTGGTCTTTTCAGGTAGCAGATTCCCAGAGAGTAATAATCATAGCTTTTCTGTATTCTCTAAAATCTCCATAGTGCTTATTTTAGAGCCAAGTATTCATTATATGCTTAATAAATATTAAATGGTGAACATTACTATGTTAATCTGTGGGGTTTGAGGCTGCTTGCACTATTGCTGCTGACATTTCTTTTGCTTATTAAAACCATTAACAACATGAGTGTGTGCTCTTTGCTACTATAACATGACAGGTGAGGGAACTTACAACAGTGACCTATTTCAGAGCTTCTCAAGAGACGGGAAATTGACTTTTAATTTCATGATGGAATTCAAAAATATTTCAGTGTTAACTGTTCTTTGGGAGATATCTGTCATCATTTTCTGTCACTGCCACAAGAGGTTATCCTTGTGGTTGGAGATATATTGTGACAAGATGATCCTTGTTTGAAAAGAACACTTCACTGAAGAGAAAAGACCATTAATTAGCATGCAAGATACTTCAATAAGAGACCTAAAAGTTCAGTTTCATGATAGAGGTAGGCTTGGTGAACTATCTGGGGTGAGCCTGGGCTATGATGCATATTTAGACACTGGTTTGCCATTATTCACAGCACCACTAAATGAAGCCAGAGACTGTATAAAATCATTTAAAATAGAACCTTCTCTCTTAACAAGAACTTTGTTTTCAACTTTCAGCTTCTATGAGGACTAAAGTAAATGATAAAAAGCTACAAAGTCTCAAAGTTCTTGCTGAAGTTGTTCTGACCTCTTTAAGTGCCTTCTAAAGGATATGATTGCCTGCATCTTAGCCCTTTGACCTGAATTTACATTTGGAGATTTGAGTGTTGAGTTTACTAATCAAAGAAAAACTAACCATTTGTTGATACTTCTTAAAAAATGATATCTAGAAAAAAGAACCACAGGAGTATTCACCATTGAACCACTTTTTCCTCAGTAGCTATCACAGAAACTGTGTATAGCACACAGTATGATTTATCTATTATTTGGTTAATATAATCAGCCAAAGGGAGCAAATCAGACATTATATCAGATGTATTTTCTGTTTTTATTTTTGTTTCTTAAGTGAATTACATAGACCTAATCTCTAAAACTAAAGTCCATTTTTTACATTATATAAAGAAGTGGCCTGTTCAATCCAAAGGCCGTTAGAATAATCTTGATTACATATTACACAAAATCATACTTATATTTTGAGACCTAGAGCAAAGTCATTCTACTAACAGAAAGGACTTTTGCCAGTATTATTATTTCTGTCACTATTATCTGTCTTTGGGGAAATTTTCGGAGAAAAAAAGTAAAAGCTTTTTCGGACACACCATAATTCTTTGTTTTCAGAATATTCCTTCAGCCATAGTAATTCAAATAAATTTCCAAGATAAAGCTTAAGTGAGAGATTTGATCTTTTCTGGTCCGTTGATTTTGTGAAGGTTACAATGGGAAGGACAGTAATCCTATAAAGCTGAATCTTCTGCAAATTATCTGATTCAGCTGACTTCTACCAGATTGCTGAGCCAAAGTAAGCCAGGCTGGTTGTGTTGGCAGCAATGGGAAGTCAGAGAATTGCTTCTTGTTCTAAAACACTGCATATGGAAATATCCCTAGTGAACTATATCCCTTAACCCCACGACTGTAGGGAGACTACAGGCAGGTGCCATGTACTGCTGATGGCACTGACGTCTGGTGGCATTCTGAGTCAGTCTAATGAATGCAGACATTTGTGATAATTATTCTAAGGCTTTGAGAATTCATTTAAATCTCAGAGACCACGAGGCGTTGTTGCCCCTGTTATTTTGACCACTTGTAGTCCAGCAGGCTGGGAGGCAAAACTGTGCCACGTTGGCAGCTTGGCAGGAGTCAGGCCCCTGGTGTTCTTGCCAGGGCTCTCCTATCCTCCCTGTCAGATGAGAAAGTTAAGGAAGGGAGAAACTTTTTCATCTGAAGCTTGGCCTAAGCAAGGTGATGATTTTCACTGAATATCCTGAACTTAATATCAGTAAGAGCAGCTCTTTCCAAAGCAACATTGAAATTAATAATATGTACGGTTTGGTTTGAATATGATAATAATATATTTCTGTGAATGCTTCAGGCTCTGAACCCAGGAAAGTAAAAAAAAAAAGGATTTTTTCTTAGGAAATAGACTTGTCCTTTTCTGGTCATTTTCTCTAAACCATCCCATTTCCTGATAATATGATGTTCACAGTAAGCCTGTAATATTCTGAGAATGTTCATGTTTAACTTCTTAGCTTTTATCTTCAAAATCTCCTCACACCTATTGATGGAGGTCATGATACATAACATTGCTCGGTTTGGAGCAGGAAGATGATTCATATGTGGTGCGGATGCTGTGTAAACCTGGAAAAAAATGTTCTTTTGTACTTATATTTTATAAACTATTCTTAAAATTTTTTGTAACCACCTCACTGACTTCCTGGCAACATGAAACAAATCATGGATTTTGGAATCATATCAGCCTGGATTTAGATACTAATCTTTACTGAACCGTCTTGGGATTTCAGGCAAGCTATACCATGTAGTAGAAAATCAAGAAATACTGGCTTCCATTCTTAATGTTTTTCTTTTTACCTTTAACATTATTTGTGTGCCATTAGCAACACATTCTTTCCTTTCATGTTAATGTTCACTTTCTTATGCATATAAAACAATGCACTTGCTATTCAGGGGCCACAATGGAATACACATGAGAGTTATATTACAAAAATGTAACACACACACAGATACATTTCACAGCTGTATTTCTTAATTAGCAGTAGTGTTTCATTGGTGACATCTGAAAATGTGTAAAAATGCTTTTGGTTATCGTGATGACAGAGGAGCACTTCTGGGCCTTAGTGGGTGGAACCAAATATGCTAAACATCCTGTCATGAGTGGGACAGGTCCTGAACATTGAAGAACTGTTCTATAATAAACAGTGTGTTTGAGAAACATTCTGCAGATGAAAGTCCAGAAGAAAAAGAGCATTATTAATATAATATCTTTAAAAATACCTCTCCCTATCACTGGTTTCTACCAATAGCCCTTGCAAAGACGAGAGCTGGTCCTGAAATGCTCTTCCCCTGCCTGCCTAAGCACAAAATCTTTCTCTGACAGTTATAAGCTTTTATCTCTCTTCTTCCTCATCTCACTCAACTTTTTAACTCCTTCCACTTAGCCTGTCTGGTTTTTTGCATTTTCTCTGAATTTTTTCTTTTTCCTCTAAGAGACCTTGAGAAAGAGCATGACAAGCACCAGCCCTTTTCTCCTAAGAGGCCAGAAGAACGCGAGGAGAATTAGAGGATTCATCCATTAGTAACGTTTACCCCGATTCCACATGTATGAGCAGCATTGCTGCTGCTGCCAGCACTTGAAATTCAAAGGAGTATGAAAGAGACAGTGTAGAAGAACAGTGCCACTTCTGTTGACACTTCCATGCACATGTTCCCCAAGCAGGCAGAAGGACACCAATACTGATGGTAACCATTCCTGAAGCTGACGTTGTAAGTGGACAATCTAGGTAGTATCATCAGGAATCTCTGTATTTCTCTTCTGAATTGAGACTACATATATACATATATTTATATATTTGATTATGACAACATTTTCCATGTCAGTATTTATCTATAAATGTGAATACCCATTGTATATAGGTATATAAAATATTCTTTTTGTTCTCAAAGTCTAAAACGTTTGATGAAAATAAGGGCATGTGTTTATGAGAATAAATATCTCCCTAAGTATGAATAAATGCATAAAAATTTTACAAATTATTCAATAACTTTTTATATATAAAAAGTCAATAGTAGAAGAAAAGAAGAATCCATGTGAACATATTAACATTTTTCTAATTGATAATAGGAAATTTTTCAATTGACTATCTTAGTTTGGTTATCACGTGGGTCTCTGAACCTGTGTTCATCTGAGAAGATTCTGTATTTAAAGAGAATTGTAAAAGAATGCAAGTATCCCCATATTGATCTAGCCTTTTAGTCTTCAACTATGGCTTCAAATTATAACTTAGAAGAGGGCATATATCATCTGTGTTAGGACAAGTTTAAAAAGTAAGATACACCACCCAACCACCAATATCTTTGTTTAAAAACTTTTATGGCTCATAAATTTAATCTTAATAACCATAGCTTACATTTAGAAAGAAACAAAAATTGTTTCAAGTATAGGAATGTTAGAATATCCCATTATAAGAAATGTCATAAATGCATTACACTCTTATTTTATTTTTGTTCCTTATGTTTTCTTTTAAGAATAAGTTAAATAGAAAGAGAATGGAAATAATATTCATATAACAGCAAGAAAATCCATGGGGAATAAAGCAACTCTATTAAATATTGGAAAACTACTTAGTGTCTTAGGCTTTAAATTTGTTTCATGAAACAGTGTTTCTGAGGTGGGAAAAGGTGCCTTTAGTTTGCTAAAAACTAACACTGAATTTTTACTTTAAAGGCAGTGCTTGTGAGTCCATTGGGATTTTGTTATACTTGGATGGCCAATGTTCATTTGCAGTTGTTGGTTAAAGGAAAATAACAGGAAGCCTTTATTAAGAAAAAACTCACTCCAGGCTGATCAAGAGTAATACGCAATTCAATGAATTTGAAACTATTAAGTACTTCAGATTGTTCTTTTGATCAGGGGTTGGAGGGTGGTCTCTGGACCATATAGTCCACCTAGTTAGCCATCAAGCCTTCATCAAGACTGCACTGCTAAAGAAAACAGCAGTAACATATTCTGTAATCCACTATCTTTGAGAGAAGTTCCTGTATGAAATTGAGATAGGCAAAAATTCATTCCATAATGGTGAAATTATTTATAATGGTTTGTTGGCATTATAAATGATATATCTATCATTTTCTTCATTGATGATTCTAAGCATAATATGGTATTGCAGCCTCCTGACAGCATTGAATAGAAAATCATTTTAAAATTGTGCTTACAAATGGAAGGAGTACGCTACAGATAAATTGAACTGAGTACTTGATCATCCTGGAAAGAGCACTGGTTTTGGAGTTGTTACACTTGATTTTGAGGCCTGGTTTATACTTTGTGCAAATCATTTAATTACTGTAATTTCCTCAGTTCTAAAATGGCAATGATACATTACCACCCTACCAGCTTAAAAGGATAGTTGCAAAGAGTAGGTAACAACCTTCTACAAAGCACATCTTTCCTCTTAAAAGTTTATCTCTCTGCTTATTCAGTAGCACCTTAAAAATTATGTTATTGAATTTGAGTTTGAAAGGGAATTTATTTATTTACATGTCAATTATTTATTAATTTGTAAAATCCTTTAGGTAAATTGCCCAGATTTCATTCATGTTTTTAATCCCTAGTACCTGGCAGAGAGGCTGGTACATAGTCAGCATGTAGAAAATCCATTCACTGAATAAATAAAGAACATTTATAATCTGTAAAGAATATATATTAATAGTACTCAAGATTAAATTTTTATTTTTTTTAATCTCCATGCTACTTTTTCTGGTTGTCTTACCTCTTTCTCTTTGCCTATGTTATTACCTGGTTTCAAAAAAAATTTTTTTTAATCTGTTCTACATGTAAATGTTTATTTGTTCACATTGGATAGAAAAGAAAGTAATCTAACTTGGTAAATATTCCTTTTTCAACTGATGTCAACATAGCTAGAACCTCTTAAACTAAATTTTAATAAGCATATAGTAAAATCTCTTAATGGTATATATATAAATGCAAAATTATTTAACTATTTATTTGGTAATTCATAGAGCATTGCAGGATCATGATATGCCTTTGGGCCATGAAAAGAAAGGCAAGGAGAAAAAAAGGGATAAGGCTAGTGACCCAAGCTGGGGAAGTACTAATAGATAAACACAGTGCTTGCTTATCCCATGAAAACATCAAAATTACAACTAAATTAAAGTCAACCTGGAGAACCATCTGAAGTCTAGCTGGACAGAAGTTTTATGACTAAGGATACAAAGAAGAAACCACGTTGAGACTTGTATGAGGGGCAAAGACGTAAATTGGGCTTGTGCTACACCCAGGTGTGGTGGTTGAAAATTGGGAGAGATATAATGGCTACAGAGGTTCCCCATAAAGGAGTGAGGGACCCTAGCCCCACCACAGTCTCCCCTGCCTGAACTTCTGATGCTAGAAAGAAGAGACCCCACAACATCTGACTGTGAAAAACAAAGGAGATTATGGTTGGACAGATGGCTATGGGAAAGCCAGATATCCTCTTAAGGGGCCCACATAGGCACTCACCCTGGGTTCTGGTAGAGGGATTGTAATTTGGGGGGGCATCAGAGACATATATAAAGAGACTAAGTTGTATAACTTTGGGGCAAGGACTGGAGGGGCAGTGTCATTTTCCCTGTGTGGGATCCTACTCCATGAAGCTGGCAGAAAGGCACCATGTTTTCTGGGTTGAGCTCCTCCTGGCTTTTTGAGGAGGGGCTCAACCCAAGAAACATGACTCTTTGCAGGGCTACCCCAGGCCCAGTATCCTGGCATTTTGCAGAACTACCCTAGGACCAGTACTGGTGGCAGCCATTCTTGGTTCTCAAAGAGGCCTCTCACCTGCCTCCAGATGTAATATACACAGTGACCGACTATGGGTTGCTTTGTAGTTCTTACCAGGTACTACTGGCCAGTCACAGGCATTGGCTGACCTGGGACTGCAGTGGAGTCTCTCCCTAGAGTCCCCAGAATCAACATAATTAGAGGTTGGGTTCAGACCACAGCAGAGCACCACCCAATTATAACAATTCAACTATAACAGTAAAGCACACACAACCCACACAAGGCACACTCCTGGAGCACATGTCACCCTGGGACCCCCAGGACACTTACTACATAAGGTCACAGGGCAGACTGGGAGATATAGCAGATCTACTTAACACATAGATACAAACATAGAGAGGCTGCCAAAGTGAGGAAATAAAGAAATATGTCCCAAATGAAAGATCAGGAAAAAACTCCAGGAAAAAAGACTAAATGAAATGAAACCTATAAGACACAGAGCTCAAAACAATGGTTATAAGGATGCTCAAGGAATTTATTGACAGCTTCAACAAAGAGATAGAAAGCATAAAAAAAAAAAGCAAAAAAACAAAAAAACAAACAAAAACAAACAAACAGAGCACAAAAACCATAAACAAGAGAAGTCAAGAATACAATAATTGAAATAAAGAATACACTAGAAGACTCATCAGCAGACCAGATAAAGCCAACAAATAAATCACTGATTTGGAAGACAATGTAGCAGAAAATACCAAAATAGATCATCTGAAAGAGAAAAGGGATCAAGAAGAAAGAACAGTTTAAGAGACCTCCAGGATGACATCAAACAACAAGATTCACATTCTAAAGGTACCTGAAAGAGAAGAGAGAAAGCAAGGAATTGAGTACATATTTTTGAAGAGATAATGTCTGAAGCTTGCCTACACTGGAAAGGGAAATAGACATAGAAGTCCAGGAAGTGTAGAGTCCCAAACAAGACAAATCCAGACAGGCCCACACCAAGACACATTATAATTAAAATGGCAAAGGTTAAAAAGAGAGAATCCTAAAAGCAGCAAGAGAAAAATATCTAGTTATTTATAAGGGAACACATATAAGATTGTCGGCTGATTTTTCAACAGAAACTTTGCAAGCCATATGGGATTGGAATAAAATATTTAAAGTGATGAAAAGTAAGGACCTAGAACAAAGGCTACTTTATCCAGTAAGGCTATCATTTAAAATCAAATGACAGAATAAGAGCCTCCCAGACAAGGAAAAGCTAAAGAAGTCATAACCACCAAACACGTATTACAAGGAATGTTAGAGGTACTTCATTAGAAGAAAAAAAAAAAAAAAAAAAAGATAAAAAATATGAATAATGGAATATCAATAACTACACATCTATCAATAATTACTGTCAATGTAAATGGACTCAATGCGCCAGTCAAAACCATAGGGTGAATGAATAGAAAAGAAACAAATACTTTTACATGTGTTGCTATAAGAGACACATTTAAGACTGAAAGACACATACAGACTGAAAGAAATGAAAAAAGTTATTTCATGAAAATGAAAACAAACAAAAAAGGTAGGGTAAAAATACTTATATCAGACAAAATAGACTTTAGAACAAAGGCTATAACAAAAGATAAAGAAGGACCCATTAATTTCACTTGTATTTATCTGAAGAAAACAAAAATGCTATTTTGAGGGAACATGTGCATCCATATGTTCATTGCAGCATTATTTACAACAGCCAAGATGTGGAGGCAGATTGGGTATCCATCAATGGAAGAATGGATGAAGAGGGGGTGGTACATATATACAATGGAATATTGCTTGGCGATGTAAGGGAATGGGTTCTTGCCATCCGTGGCAGCAGGGACCTAGAGGGCATTGTGCTGAGTGGAATATGTCAGACAAAGACTGATGCAAGGTGATTACGTGCATATGTGGAATCATAAAACAAAATAAAATAAAACAGAAACAAACTCATAGCTACAGAGAATATCTTTATTATTATTATTATTTTTGAACTGAACTGGAGACCTCACCACATTCGGGAAGCACACTCCAGTTCAGCATATGGGTCTGCACAGGCCAGGGCTGGGATTCGATCCTTGGTCCCCAGGGCTTCAATCCTCGGTCCCCAGGGCTTCAAAGCGAGTGCTTAACATGCTGAGCCATCCCAGCTTCCCCGAGAATATCTTGATGGTTGCCATATAGGAGGAGAGTTGAGGGGGTGGGTGAAAAAGGGATTAAGAAATACAAATTGATGGTTGCAAAGTAGTCACGAGAATGTAGGGTATATCATAAGAAATACAGTCAATAATATTGTAACAGCAATGTATTCTGTCAGATGGGTACTAGTTTCGAGGTGCTAGGTGAGAGAAGTCAGGGAACAGCATGAAAAATGTGAAGGGATTGAGAAGTACAAATTGGTAATTACAAAATAGTCATGGGGATTTAAAGTAAAGCATAGGGAATTATAGTTAATAATATGCTAATAACTATGTATAGTGACAAGTGAGTATGAGAGTAGACAGGGGGAGTCAATTCTTAAGTTATACAAATGTCTAACCACTATCCTGTACATCTGAAATTAATAAATAATACTACTGAATGTTAAAGAAAAAAAAGGGGCAAGGAGAAAAACTAATATCTTTTTATATTATACCTATACGTGCTGTGTGTTTGTGTGTATAAGAGAGAATTATCTGCAGTTTTAGAGAAGAGATAACAGACTCAGAAAGATTAAGAAGCTTGCTTAAGGTCACATATCTAGTAGCAGAGCTACCCAAGTATGTCTAATTCAAAAATCTTGTGATCTTTCCATTAAATCATTTTTAGTACTCCAAAAATGAAGTTACTTGGTACAACGTAAGTTAAATTCTGCTGAAAAATTACTTTAATGAGTTAAGCCAAAAATGTATATTCTTCTATTACCATACATTGCAGCCAAAAAAACTCACACTCCCCCATGCTGGGTAGAGAATACATCTTCATTGTGAAACTAATGAGCCTTCAATAGCTTTATCTGATGTAAAAGATTTTATTCTGTGATCTTCTACTGCCCTTTTCATTGAAAGAAGCTACCAATATTTGGTTGTCAAAATAAGGTATTAATTTCAAGCATGAGGTTTTTGAGTCCAGAACTGTTCTGGAATCATGGTCAATCCATTTCTTGGGCAACTGTATACAAAGTTTACAAAATATACTTTTTATACGCTTTTTATAACTGAATTAGAATAGCATTTTAAAATCATTTTTTATTTGAAAGACAAATTTACAGGCAAAGGGATATAAATTCATGGATTTTCCTTCTTTCTCCACCAATTAATTTCAAATATTCTTGTTACAGTTTTTGAAGAATGGCATGTCTTATTTTTAATTCAATTCCAGCTTCTTCATATATTACTGAAGAAATTTCCCTGGAAGATATTAACATTTGGGGAACAACCTCTGAAATAAATTCGCACATACACAGTAATTTTTTTTTTAATTAAAACAATTTATAAATCCCAAAATGTTCCTTTATTGGGCAACTTTTCAGAAACTTGATATGCACTGTTTTAGATAAATTAGGAAGGTTTATAGGAAGCATATTTCCAAATTATTTATTATTATTAGTTGTAATAATAGTAGTAGTATACCTACCAACATATCTGGAATATCAACTTTGCCAATGCCAGCATAATTATTCAATATGTTACTAGAAGTGTGAACCTACACATGTAAGCATGCATGTGCATGCACACACGCACACACACACCCCTACACAAGACCAAACAAACATCAAACATCCTCTATAAAATGAACTAATCTATCTTTACGATTAAATGTCTAAATAAGATTGTAATTATGGCTGGTATAGTTATAAAAATCTAACAATTACTGAAAATTTATGCTATCACCTTTATTGAGTAATGTGCTGGAAAATTTAGAAAACACAGAGAGTTAAAATATCTTGTTTTTTACTTCTAGAGGTTTAAACCATTTGGAAATAGAGCAGATACACATTCACAAATAAATATAAAGAAATGTCAGTATGCACATATCAAACAGTAATAAATAGTATAGGAGTCCGAGAGGGTATGGAGGAATTCTTGTGAGTTCAGGTAGTCATTAAAGGTTTATAGAGATATAAAGTTCAAACTGTACTTTGTAGGATGTGTAGGAATTACATACATAGAGATGAAGGTAGAATGTTGTAAACAAGGGGATAGTAAACGCTAAATGATGAAGTGATGACAATGTGAGAAGTTTGTTTGGGAGATGGATACGACTGGAGTGAAAGCTCTTTGTGCAAAAGTAGTAACGAGGCGGAAAAGACAGTTGGTGAGCATGGAAAACCAGAGTTAAGCATGTCGATCTCATTCAAGTCAAGAAATATTTGAATAGCACTTTAGAAAAATTAACCTGAGAGCTACATGCAGTATAATTTGAAATGTGGCAATAGTTTGGGGAAAGAAAAGGGAAACAAAAGCAAGTAGAGCAAGGTCAACAACATGTATTGTACATTTCTGGGGTACAATAAACTACAACCTGTACATCTACGTTGAGTTACTTTGGAAATAAAAGGAAGCTAAGAAGTGAATGGTATCAAAATGGAAGACAGAGTAAAGATATTTAGGCAAAAAGGTTTGAATTAATGCAGCAATTTGGGCCCCTGATTAACAAGGTCAAATTACTTTTCAATAAAAGGGGACCATCTTTGCAAGTTCGAAGTTCAAAAAGAAGGAGGCAATGGTAGAATGATTGAAGAGAAGATAATACTTAAAAGAACTGGTTTCTAAAAAGTTTGGAATAGTGTCAGGGGCCGATGCGGAGCCTGAAAGGAAAGGTTATGGGGGACCTCAATTGGCAAAGCCTCGGTCCCCTGGGCCTAACGGGAGGGACCAGCCCGGGGCTTTGAAGGCAAAGCCTCAGCCCTCCCTTTCATCTCCTTGGGGGGTGTAGTTGGGTGATTAGATATAGAAAAATCTGTTTAGCAGCTTCGCATGAAGGCAAGGCAGACAGACACGGATAGATTTGGAGCCCACGATCTACATATCAAAGCCCTTACTGGAAGGGGCTGTTATCTCCTGTAAGAATCTGTTTACACTGTGCTTTGCTATGCTAATGCCTGTTCCTGGTAATGGTGAACTTTTGCTTTGTAAGATAAGCAATAAAGCTTTTCAGGGCTCTCCTATTTAGGGGAGTCAGCAGGTCACCTGGTCTGTCTTAATTTCTACGGCTGGAACTCGGGATTCCTTCAGCCAGGCTGGATCCTGATTACAGAATAAAAAGCCCAGATAGAAGATTTGGTCTTTGATAACATTTAGATAGCTTTGTTTTTGAACCTAGAAGAAAACAACCAAACCGAATATAGGTCATTCCATCGTAATTTCCTCAAAGAACCACTATAACTGAACAGGAGGAACTAACACATTCGTGGAATAAATTATAGAAAAGTCAGATGATTTTGACATACTAAATGCTGATTATTCAGCTACCTGGGGAGGCTGAGAAAAAGATATTCATATGCTCCTGGGGTTAAGTCATTAAACTTGTTAAAGTGGTGAATTTAAATATCTGGTATTTTAGGGTTAAGAAATAAGCACTAGTGTGCACTCCAGCAATATAGCTCTTTAACAATACCTTCAGAGGGACAGGGGAGACATCTATTTTATTCAATAAAATGATATTATACTTCATAAAGAGATCTATTTTACTCAACAAAGCAATATGTTAATGTCATACAACCTTATGTTTTTAGGTCAGTTAACTTTATTTTAAAATGTACAATTTCATAATTAATTAGGTTATAAATCAATAAATATTTACTTAACATTTTACAATGATCAAAATATTGGGCTGGCATTCATAGGCAACATAGACCTATTATATTTGGTCATTATACTCAAGGAGTGTTTCATACAGTTGTATAGACTACACACACACACACACACACACACACACACACACACACACACACAATAGGTATAATAAAAGCCGGTGTAAAATACCAAATGAGTGGTAAAGCTAACAAAAAATATAGGAACTCAGAACAGACAGTAAGTGATCATTAGACGGCAAAGCTTTAAAGAAAAAGTGTGGCTATCTTATGCCCTGAAAACTAAGCAGTGATACCTATCACACAATTTAATATAAATGTGTATTCTTTTTTTAAATCAAACAGACAAAATAATCCCAGATATATTTACTATAATTTGTTGTGCATATCATATTCATTTCTGTTTTATTCATGACTAAATTATCATTTGAGACTCTCAAAGACTTTAACAGTAGATATACAAATATAACTTTTGTCTTCTAGAAGTAATGCATGATTATGGCAGGGATCTTAGAAAATATAAAGTATATATATGACATACTAAAATAAAGATAAAACATGATTCCAATAGACAGACAGATGCTTTTACCATATTGTGATACGTCTTTTTATGGCAGGTTTGAATATTTTAATATATCTAAATCTGTCTTGCACTTCTTGTATTGATTCTTCCATTAGAATGTCTGCTCCCTGGGTTTAGTAACTGAAAATTTATCATTATACCTCTGTATTGAGCAAATCACTATTTTACCCACATGTGTGACAAGAAATAGAAATCATTGTCTGCTTTTCAAAGGAGACTAGTAATTATCTATCTTTTAAATTTAGATTTTATGTAAATAAGAGTTTTTGCCACTCACAACCTGTTTTCAAACCTAAATCTATAAAGTATACTTCTTACATGTATCTTATTGTAGTTAAAGCTCCCCTTGAGGTATGAATTCCCCCTGTTTATTATAAATGATGCTTAAAGATAAACTGATTTTTGGGGGATGGGGAGGTTATACATAAATGGTCTAAGTTCCCTCCTTACCACTTCTCTCCAGGCCACATATGAGATGTTCTTTTCCAGAAAATTTTAGGTTTCTGAGACACTGATTCATTCTGTAATTGTATGTGCTCTGGAGTGAGATGAAATTTCTGAGAACCTATTGGTAGCCAATTTCTATGGAAGAAAGTTCTTAACCATGTTAAGCACAGAATGATCTGTTCTGGAACAAATGTCTGTGACTTTTGTTCCCAAATCATTGCTTCTCTGAATGGTCATGGGAAATGCTAGAGACTTTTATTTTTATCATATTGAACACTCACAAGCAGGATTTTGAAACATAAAGGGTTGGACTTAGCACAATTGAATATTTGCTCTGTTGTCTGTGTGTCAGATGTTTGTTTTTTAAGTTTATGAGAAAGGAAATAAAATATAGTGGTACTCCACAGGAAACTGTTCGATGGCTTAGGCTCATTTGGCACTTCCTAGATCTAATAATGGAAGTAGCTCAAATCTCTACAAAGTAGTATGCATGATAGTTAGGGCCATAACTATTCTTCTAAACTTACTTTTTAAAATGTACCAATAAACAGCATTTTTTATTGAAAAAGTAACATATGAACATGAAAAAATTCAAAAAGTTCCAGAAAACTTCTTTCCAGAGGCTATTATCATTTTTGTAACTGTATAGCAATATTCTTTATGTATTTACAAGTATATAAAATTATTTTTCTATAGAAATATAGAATTCACACTATTCTGCAACACACTTACCTTTTATTAAATGTGTTCCATCTTAAACAATTATCTTAATAGTATATCTTGAAAACTATACTATATCAGTGTGTGTCTGTGTGTATGAGATGTATTAATTATTATATACAGTTTCTTTAAATAGAAATCCTACAATTTATTCCTCTATAGATGAATGTCAAAGCTGTTTCTGGTATTTTGATATTTCAAAAAATATTCCAATGAATATAATTGTACATCCTTATCCTGCAAGGTGTGTGAAATAATAGCTGTAGGATAATTCTTGTATATGCAACACAGAAAGAGGACAAAGACACAAATTCATGACTGCTTGATTTGATTCCAAGATGGAAATGAAAGTCTTAGAGGTTTAGCACCAGAACATAGAAACTGAGTTTAGCAAAACTAGTACCACCCCCTAAATAATCAGAAAATTTTGCTGGAAATGAAAGAGCCTGTCATCTGCTTGGGTTGTAGGGTAAAAGCCTTAGGGAGAAACAAAACAAAACAAAAGCAAAATAATACCAGACCCAAAAAAACTTGGATGTAGTTCAAATACGGTACTTAGGTGCCTTGGGAGCTATCCAGGGTACTGAAGAGATGCCACAGAAAGCAGTTTGTTTCAATGGACAAGAAACCTCAATCTTTTGATTTTATGTCTCTCCTGACTTTAGTCTTGCCCTTGAGATTTTGAACACTTCCAAAGTCAGTTATCACACCTCATCCTCTTTTATCCCTGTTCTTAACTCACCTTATTCTCCATCTGCTTCAAACCAATTCCATTATGACATTCACCGTCCTCCTCCCACAACCAACCCCAGCTGTGATTCCTCCCGCTATGTAGATACCAAAAGAAGCTAAAAATGTTGCAGTAATGTCACTTGAATTTGGCTAGTTCTTGATAATGGTCTCAGTTTACATAGCTATTCACAAATATACCAATAACATATCAAATACAGTTCTGTTTTGTTAGAGTAAAATTTATATATCTGACAGTTTAAAAGTACATCAAAAGTTAATACCAGACTATTTTTAAACTTTCTATGGCTGGTTATTGTTCTCCTTCCTAATATAATATAAAAATAAATTTTCAAATAAATGAATAATATTTATGTACATTTTATTTGCAAATTTCTAAAGATTATTTATGTATGTGTATATTTATTTATTTATTTTTCTGATGAGGATATGACAATGTATCTTGTTTTATTTACTTCATTTTGATAACTGGACCACTTCATACATTAAATGTTCATGTGGAAATATAATTTCTAGAGGTTTTCAGTTTACAGAATGTCAGAGAAGACATTTTTCTATTTTTTGCTTTAAAATTCTTAGAAAGTTTCTCACTAAAGGACTCAGATTAAGAAGATATGTCAAAGGGAGGGTCTGTATATAGATATATATAGACATATATAAATTTGTCACTGAGGATCAATCTATCTCCCAGTGACAAGTATGAGAAAATAGTCAAAATTGGCTGAAACAAAAGGAAATGATTTGTTAATGTGCTCAGACATTCTGATAATACAGCTTCATTCAGGGGCCTCAGATACCCAGTATCACTCAGGTTCTCTTCTATTTATTTATTTATTTATTTAATGCTTTTTTATTTAATTTAATTTATTATTATTTTTTATTATTATTACTGTTTTTGGCAGAGACAGAGAGAGATACAGAGACAGAGAGAGAATTGAACTAGGGGAACTCCCCAGTTCAACATGTGGGTCCGCACTGGCCGGGGCCGGGATTCGATCCTCGGTCCCCGGAGCTGCAAAGTGAGTTCTTAACCCACTGAGCCATCCCGGCTTCCCCTATTTATTTTTTTTAATATCTATTTTATTGTTTTTGACAGAGACAGAGAGAAGGGGGAGGGCCCAGAGCAGTCTCCATAGTTGTATGCCACCAGTTTTCAACAGTTTTGTTCCACACAGGTGGGCAAGGGCCACACAGTGTGGGAACTGGGTTGGGGACCTCCTGTATGGGTGGCATGATCCACCTTACCCCCGAGCCAGGGGCCAAACTGTGGGGTGAGAACTGAACTGGGAGCCTCCCACATCGAAGCACACCCCAGTTCAGAATGGGTTCATATGGCCAGGGGCTGGGATTTGATCCTTGGTCCCCGGGGCTACAAAGCAAGTGCTTAACCTGCTAAGCCATCCTGGCTCCCCATCTCTTTTATTTTTGACTTTGCTTCATTTGTGTTGATTTTCATCTTAAATACATAGATGTAGTATGGTGACTGCAGGAGCTTCAGCTTTGCATCCTTCCAGATTCAAATTCAATGAATCCCTGTTCTCTGTTATTCTAGCAGAAGTCTAAGATAAACCATCATTGTTCTGATTAGCTTTGCTTTTAATCACATTACCTATTGTCAAACAAACCCAGTACCCAGAAGTTCGGAACTTTTTGACAGGCTTAGATATACCGGTAGTTGTTCTTCCACTCTGAAAGCGGTGAAAAAGGTTGATGAGCCCACTTATAGAAAATTCAGGGAATTTTTATTGGAAGAAGATGGAATGGGATAATAGGATAGCTCAGTGGTTCAATGCTTGCCTCCAATTGCGAGGTTTGGGAGTTGATTCCCGGCCCTGGCCCATGCAAACCCCATATGCTGAACTGTGGATCAACTGGTAACTGTTGAGATGGTTCAGCGGTGAAGATTCCTGCCTCCCATGTGGGAGGTCCTTGATTCAGTTCCCACCTGCACAGCCCCATAACCACCTGTGTAGAATGAAACCATGTCACAACTAATGATGTACAACTATGGAGACTGCTCTGGGCCTCCCTAAGGTGCAATTACAACTTTTTTTTTTTTTTTTTTTTTTTTGTCTCTAGCTTAAAAATAAGTGAAAGGATAATGTGAATTTCTCAGTAATTAACATTGAAGTAATGTTGAAATAAAAAAATAAATAAGATCACCAATTGTAGAATATAATAAGACTGGAAAATAATGCAGCTCATGAATGCTACCAAGGAATAATTGGAGAGACAGAAAGAGCTTATATAATACATCTTATTGTCCTTTAATTATTTCAAATGTGTCCATCTTTTGTCCTCCCACTACACTGCAATTTTTTGTATACTAGGATCACAGAATTTGTCCTTTGGAATCCTAGATTTCTTTGTGAAGATCAAACTAAAAGCATTTTGAATACTGAGACTAGGAATATAGCCAATCAAAATAAAAGAATATAAAATATCTATATCTGGACACTACTACAAACCAAATAATAGTCCTATCCATAGCCACTTAAATTATTTATTGACTGTGACAGGATAATATTTACTAATATCCCTACTTATCTGAATCACCAGAGGGAATCTTATATTTTGTGATGAACCCTCAGAGAAAAGGACTGGACTGGAGGCAGCAGAATGGATCAGTTAACTGTATCAGCTCTGGTGCCAGACTCACTGGGGTAGAGTCTGATCCTGTTGCTTATTAGCTTTGGGCACTTGGGCAGTTTACTTAACCTCTTTATATCTTTAAACTAGGGATTATAAAGAAATTTATCCTATAGTGTTGTTTGGAGAATTATATGGGTTAATATAGTAACGTTTAGGGAATCAGGCCTGCCACAAACTAAACATTAAATAAGAGTAAATGCTGACTATAGGTCGGGAGAAGAAGGAAGGCTTGGCCAAGAAGTTAACAATCTACAAAAAAGGGTAGAAAAAAGAGGCAGACACTGGGAATGAGGAATACTGAGAATAAGAGGGAGGTTTGGTGAAGTGTTTTGGAGAATGATGAAATTTGAAGAATGTCGGGTTCTCCAGAGAAGGAAAGATGATAAGGAGGAGACAGAAGGTACAAAATGTTGCCAATATTGATTATGAATGATATTCCCTTAAAGATACCAAGAGCCATGAATGACGAACGGTGCTACATTTTATAATAGGTTTACTGCAGGGGAGGGAGAAGATTTGTATAAATTGGATACTATTTTAGGTCTCAGCTATATAAATTCTTACTTTTTCAGGTTTTATTCATTTTCCTGTCTTTTCTGTCCAATCTTTTTGGACACTGAGTTGAAGCCATATTCATAGACAGATATAAGTGAGTACAAAAATGCAGAACTTATACTCCTAGTCTTATAAAAGAGAGAGGGCAAAGAGCATATCAGCACCCTCATGAGCTCATGGGTGACATACAGGGGAATTCATAGGCAAGTTCTACAATGCTCACTTTCATTAGAAGCAAAAAGTTCTGGCCCATCTGAATCTGAGGATGCCTCCAGCTGCTTTTGTAATTTTGCAATCTGATACTCGTTACCATGGTTAGTAAAAAAAAAGCAATTTTAAAAAGCAGTATAGCTCTCATTCAATGCTTGTGAGAATTCGAGTTGTAATGGCTTTTGGGAAAGTAAAAGAACATCTATATTAAAATTAAAAAGCCACATATACTGTAACCCATTGATCTGATATCTGGTGATAAATTCTAGAAAAATAAAAGAACATTATGTAAGAATATAAATACAAATAAATTAGAACTATGTTCATTGACTTCATGGGATGTCCATGATATATCATTAAGATAAAAAAAATTAATAGGTATGTGTATGAGCCCATTAGGAGGGGGAACTGAAAAATGAAGCCTTTATCAAAATATAAGAATGTGTAATATACATTAAGAGGAAACGTAAAAAAGAAATGCAACTCATAGGATTATTAATATATTTGAAAATTAATATGCATTTGGGGGAAGCCAGGATGGCTCAGTGGGTTAAGCGCTCACTTTGCAGCCCCATGGACCATGGATCGAATCCCAGCCCCAGCCTGTGCAGACCCATATGCTGAACTGGGGAGTGCCCCCAGTGCAGTTCTCACTGGGGTGAGACCCCCGGCCCAGTTCCTGCCCTGTGCAGCCCCGCGCCTACCTGTGGAATGAAACTATGTGGAAAAAACAATGATGTGCTACTATGGAGACTATTCTGGGCCCTCCCCCTTCTCTGTCTCTGTCTCTCTCTGTCAAAAGCAATAAAAAAATCTTTAAAAAAATATGTATTTGAAGGAACAATCAACAAAATGAAAAGGCAACCTAAAGAATGAGAAAAAATAATTGCAAATCATATATATATGGGTTAATATCCAAAATATATAAAGATCCCATATAAATCATAACAAAAACCATTCAAACAATCCTATTTTAAAATGGGTGAGGAACCTGAATAAGATATTCAAATTGCCAACAGGTACAATGAAAGCTGTTCAGCACCATTAATCATTAGGAAAATGCAAATCAAAAACCACAGTGAGATACCACATCACACCTGTTAGAATGGCTATCATCACAAAGACAAGAGACAAGAAGTGGTGGGGAGGATGTGAAAGAAAAGGAAAACTTGAGTGCTATTAGTAGAATCGTAAACTGGTATAGTCACTATAGAAAACAATATAAAGGCTCCTACAAAATAAAAAATAGGACTACCATATGATTTGGCAATTCAACTCCTGGGCATTTGTTCAAAGGAAACAAAATCAAATTATCAGAAAGATACCTGCACCCTATGTTCATTGCAGCATTATTTATTAATATAATAGCCAACACATGGGAGAAACTAAGTGCCCATTAACTAAGTGAATGGATAAAGAAGATCACACACACACACACACACACACACACACCCCAGAATACTATTCATCTATAAAGTGAAGAATTTTCTTCTACTATGCCATTTGCAATATCATGGATGGACATTGAATATATTATGCAAAGTTAAATAAGTCAGAGAAAGACAAATACTGTATAATCTCACCCATACATAGATCTATGAAAGAAATAAACAAAATAAAACTCACGGGAAAAAAATATCAAATTTGTGGTTACCAGACTTGAGTTAGTAGGAAGGTAGAAGATGGGGAAATTGGATGAAGGTAGTCAAGAGGTACAAATTTCCAGTTATAAGCTAAATAAATACTGGGATTTAATGTATAAAAAGATGACTATAGTTAACATTGCTTTATGATATATTTGAAAATTGCTAGGAGAGTAGATCCTAAAAGTTACAATCACAAGGAAAAAATTTTTTCTAAGTATGTGAGGTGATAGATGTTAACTAAAGTTATTGTGGTAATCATTTTACAATATATGTATGTCAAGTCATTATGCTGTGCACCTTAACCTTATACATTGCTGTATGTCAATTATATCTCAATAAAACTGGCAAAAAAAGTGACAATAGAAATTAACTTTTAAACCTTAAAGATGTAAATTAGCACAAGGTGAAATTTAATGAAGAATAAAGATAATAAGGACTTAAAAAGGGGTATTATTAATAATTATGGAGGGCTTTTGCAAATAGGGAATATTCCAGGCAAAGAACATTTAGTTATCCTACTTATAGTACACTAATTGCTGCATAAGTATTAAAACCCTAAACAACTATTAAGACCACTGAATTTTAGTTTCTCTGAACATTTCAGAAGAAATTTTGAGATTTGGTAAAGAGCTTAAATATCAACTAGTTGAGTTATGTGAATATATAGAAAAGAAACCCGAAGCTCATACAAGAAAAATGATTTGTCCCTGGTCATACAAGTCTTTGGAATAAAGTTATTTATATAGCCTCAAGGTTTTGACTCTCAGTGTAGTGTCTTTCTACTATAACAATTCTATAAATAGTATAAATGCTATAAAAATACTAGCATCTTCCTATCTATGATCAAGATTTCTTGCTTTTAGGTAAATAGCATTTTCATATCAGGAATCAGGTATAATGTTTTTATTAGAAAGTTATAAAGGTCAACTCAGAATAGTGTTTGACTGTATATCTGAGCATGAGATTTTATCATAGGTCATCTATGAGGTTTACATTGTGTCATTTGAACATGAAGATGAGTCAGTGGTTTAACAATCCAATCTAAATAGTGCCCATTTCATATTAACATGGTTCCCCAGAAGACAGATAATCTGTTTACGGTCTATAAGTATCATAAGAATACACCATCCAGGTGTCATGGAGACCAGGAGTTCCTCTGAAGACATGATGGTAACTCACCACAGATTAAGCAAGAGAAAGCTTCCAGTGAGAAGACTGTGGGGGCTGCCGAGATGACTCAGGGGCTTAAGTGCTCACCTTGCAGCCCCCGGGTCCAAGGATCGAGTCCCAGCCCTGGCCCATGCAGACCTACATGCTGAACTGGGGTGTGCTTCCCATGTGGGAGGCTCCTGATTCAGCTCATGGGGCATGCCTCCCATCTGCAAGGCCCCCAGCCTGGTTCTCACCCTCTGAGGGTCCCTGCTCACCTGTATGTTGAAAACTGATGACACACAACTTTGGAGACTGCTTTGGGCCCTCCCCCTTCTCTTTGTCTCTCTCTGTCTCTGTCTCTCACTCTGTCAAAACAATAAAATAAATCTTTAAAAAAAAAAGAAGATTGTGGCTTGAGGTACCCAGCATGTGAATGAATCATTCAGGGTACTAACAAGTCAGAGTAAAGAATCAAATATTTTGGTGGCCTAGAGAGCTGCAATTTCAAGTGGGTTAATTGCTGTAGGCCCCTTGAGAAGGGGACATTGTGGCAGAATGAAATAGAAGATACAAAATGAAGGAATGGATGAGAGATGCAAGGGATTCCCTGTGTCCTATTATTTGATTTTGTTAGTGAGAATGTGGGTTCTAGAACCAGATTGGCTGGCTTTGAATCTGAATTCATTGCTTATTGATTAAATCACTTTGAAAAATTTAGTTAACCTTTTATGCCTAGTTGTCCAAATCTATCAAGTGGAAGAAATTAAGTGGTCCTACCTTTAAAGTTATTGTCTAAATGAGACAATACTAGTGCCTAAAATGTAGTGAGCAGAGAATAGATATTAGCAATTATTAATGCCTTCAATACCAGTCTCAGGACAAACAGTGTGCCAGATACTAGGACTATAAAGGCTAGCACTGGGGCTGCTTGTCCAATAGCCTTCAATGCCACATCTCCATCAGTATTTTTAGAATAGGAATACACTGCATATAAATGATCAAAGCCTACTTTCTCTTCCTCTTAAACTTCGGATGGGCTCCTAAAGGGAGAGAGAAAGAAGGTTTTTCTCTGTATTTGCCACCGACCAGATAACAGATTCCAAAAGGAAAGAGCATTTATTTATGCCAAGGATATTCTTGTCACGTAGCTTCTCTTAGAGATGACGAACTTGATGTCTGAATCCAGATATCTTGGTATTTATACAGTACCCAGAATGATTCTTTGCTCAGTCACAGGTTAATATTTATACACATATATATTAATACAGATTATATAAAATGTGTGTAAGGATTAAATCATTGAAAGATTATAAAGATAGAAAGAAATCTGGTAATGAAAGAATAAAACTATACAGGGAATAAAGCTTAGAGTGCATGATTTGGTTAATTTAAAAAATGCATTAAGATGAATGGAAATTATCAGCAACAGAAAGTGGAACCATCTGGAAAACAGGAACTGAGAGACATTTGCCTAAAACGAGAAAGATGCCTAGAGTGAGAAGGGAATGAAGCAGAAATATAGAGAAACAGAACAGAAAGAGTCAAGGAACATAAGATGTAAAATAGGTATGAGAGGCAGTCATAGAATTTTATAGGAAAATAAAAACAGTAGTTTGAAATAACTGTTTGTTTTCAAACCAGAAAACAGATAATAACAGGCGTGACAAGCTTGAAGCTGCTGTGAATATCTGTTCACAGACTATTTGTGACTCACTAATGCAGCTATTTCACAAGAGATTTGTAAAACTATTTGAGGGAAAATTAAGGATATTGTACACATAGGACTTTTTATGGTTCATTGTGATTATTTACTTTTTGTTATAACATGTAAAACTATTTTAAACTATGACAACAAGCTTCCTTCAAAATTCTGTGTAAATTGTTTGTCTCTATAAAAAGCACATCAGATTGGAAATGTGTAAAAGGCATGCTTCTCAGCATTCAGTTTTATATCCCTGAAGCTAATTTCACCTCCATGCCAGCTAGATTTTGGAAATTTTCTGTTAATGATTACACAAATTTCAAAAAAGCCAAGCTATTGAGTCAGAGAATAGTTTATGGCCCATTAACAATGCATTCACTTCTCAGAACTGTAAACACGGCCTTATGGATCTTAATGTAATTGTTTAGGATGAGTGTGTTGGCAAGTGCCATTGGAGTCTGTTGACATAGTCTGGAAGGCAATGTGTTTTAAGCAAATCTGCAAAATGTTACCAACTCATTAAGCTAAGAACTTTATGGCTCAGTGTTCTGAAGCAATTTTATGAGACACTTCCGAACAAGGCTGTGTATAGCCATTTCTGGTTCTACCATGATTAATGTGTATATATAAAAGGGGCTGACTACATTCTTCATTGAATTATGCTGAAGATGTTTCACCATTATGTTGCTTTCTTTCTTAAACATTATTTTTTCATTGTTATACAGCTAAAAGAGTACAGAGAAGTATTTATTCACATTCTGTGAAATAGATATCTCTGTATTGAAATATACCATAGGGAATGCCAAAGTGCTTCTAAAGATAGGATCCATAGAAGCAGTATTAGTGCAAATACATTTCCAATTCACTGCATGTTATTTTAAAATTCCATCCTAAAGCAAGATACAGAATTAATGTAATCCCCACCAAATCCCAATGGCAATTTTTCAATAAATACAAGAAAATTTCACCAGTTATGTATGCAATCATGAAAGACCCCCAAATAGCCAAAGAAATCCTAAGAAAAAGGAACAAGGCTGGAAGTATCACACTGCCTGACTTCAATATATACTACAAAGTGACAACATTCAAAACCACATAATACTGGAAGAAAAAAAAGTAACAGACCAATGAAATATAATTAAATATACAGAAATAAGCCTACATATATATGAGCAGACACTTTTCAATAAAATGAGACAAAAATATACAATGGAGAAAAGAAATCTTCTTCAATAAATGGTGCTGGGAAAATTGTAAAGTCACATGCAAAAGAATAAAACTAGACTATCTGAAACAATAGGCCAAGATTAACTTAAAATGAATCAAAGACCTAAACCTAAGACCTGAAGCAATAAATCGCATAGAAGGAAGCATAGGTACTAAACTTATGGACCTTGGGTTTAGGGAGGATTTTATGAATTTGATCTCAAAGGCAAGGGAAACAAAAGCAAAAATAAAAAATGGGGTGACACTGGGATGGCTGAGTGGATTGAGCACTCACCTTGCAGCCCCAGGGTCTGGGGATGGAGTCCCAGCACTGGCCTGTGCAGACCCAGACCCCTTGGTCCAGGCCTGTGTAAACCCATATGCTAAAATGGGATGTGTTTCCCATGAGGGACACCCCTAGTTCAGTTATCATCAGGATGAGCTTCCCATGTGGGAAGCCCTCAGCTGGTTCTCACCCTGTGCAGCCCTGTGCCCACCTGTGTGGAATGAAACTATGTCGACAATTAATGACATACAACTATGGAGACTGCTTTGGATCCTCCCCCTTCTCTCTCTCTCTCTCTCTCTCTCTCTCTCTGTCAATACAATAAATCTTAAAAAAAAAAATGGGACTATATCAAACTAAAAATCTTCTGCACAGCAAAAGAAACCACCAACAAAGCAAAGAGGCAACCAACTGAAAGGGAGAAAATATTTGCAAACAATGCCTCTAATAAGTGGCTGATATCCAAATTATATAAAGAACTCATATAACTCAACAATAAAAAAACAAAAATTTAATTAAAAAATGGGCAGAGGACCTGAACAGACATTATCTCACATGAAGACATACAAAAGGCCAAAAGATATATCAAAAAATGCTCAACTTCACTAGCTATTAGGGAAACACAAATCAAAATCACAATTAGTTACTACCTCACTCCTGGCTATTATCAAGAAGACAAATAATAACAAGTGTTGGAGAGGCTGTGGATCAAAAGGAACCCTTCTACACTGCTGGTGGGAATGTAAATTGTTACAACCGCTATGGAAAACAGTATGGAGGCTCCTCAAATAATTACTAATAGAATCACCATGATTCAGAAACACTTCTTCTTTGTATCTACCCCCATAATCTGAAAACATTGATCCATAAAGATATATGCACCTCTACGTTCATTGCATCATTATTCACAGTGGCCAAGGCACGGAAATAACCAGTGTTCTTTTGTAGAGAATTGGATAAAATGTGATTGATCTATCTACCTACTTACCTACCTACCTACCTACCTACAATGGAATCTTCCTCAGCCTTAAAAAAAGATGAATTACTGCCATTTGTAACAACACAGATGAACCTTGAGATTATCATGCTAAGCAAAATAAGTCAGAAAATTTGAGAATTATATGACTTCACTTATATGTGGGAAATAAAACTGAAAGCAACAAATGAACAAGACAAACAAAGGAACAAAAATTCATAAAGACAGCAACAGTTCAGTGGTCACCAGAAGGTAAGGAGGTGTAGTCAAAGAAGGAAAAGGGGGTCAAATATTTGGTTATGGATGAAAATTGACTCTGGGTGGTGAATACACAATGCAATATATATAGATGATGTATTCTAGAAATATACACTTGAAACCTTTATAATTTTACTAAACAATGTTACCCCAATAAGTTTAATACCAATTTTAGTTTACCACAGACATTTGAAATTGGAAGGGACTTTAAACAGCACACAATATAAACTTTTACTCACTGAAGCAACACTTTCTAGAGCCTTTTGCTAAGATTTGGTACATTTCATGTGAGTCAGTTTTGATTCACTTAAAGTGTTTTCACTCTTCTTTTTCTACTAAGGGGTCAAATATATGGTGATAAAAGTAGAATTGACTCTGGGTGGTGAGCACACAATGCAATATATACCTGATGTATTGTAGTAATATATACATGAAACCTACATAATTTTACCAACCAATGTCACCCCAATAAATTTAATAAAACTACAATAAATTACAAGTGTTTCCAGTTGCAAAGGGAAGAAACACGACTCAAACAAAGAGGATTGGTTCTAAAGACTGAAAAATTCAGCAGTGTTTCTCATTCACAGCATGGATGGTTTGAAGGTCTTAAATTATGTTACCATTACTCTTTATCTCTTAACTCACCCCCTTTTTCCAGAAAAATTTACCCCGTATCTGCTTTCTTTTTGTGGTATCAGTCAGGACTGCAATGTTAGATTTTAACATCTGCATGGGTCAAACAAAGAGAAATTATGTTTGTAACAGTTCAAGTCAAAATTCTAGATTTGAGTACCGGTAGACAGACCCACCTCTAAGCCAAACACTGGGCCTGGGGAAGAAAGAAGACACAGAATGCTCAAGTTAGGTCATGTACTCCCAGAGAAGCAGCTACGAAACCAGGGAGATTTGTTAATTTATCTGATCTGACCTGGATTATTTTCAGTTGTCTCCCTTCTCTCATTTTCAACAACACAGTAAAGAACAATTCTTTCTCCTACCTCTTTCGTCAATTCCCTCTTTTCCACTGACACTGATACTGACTTAATTCATTGTCATTAAGACTTTCCCCGGGAAGCCCGGATGGCTCAGTGCAGGGGTTCCCAACCTTTTTATACCCTAGGGCGCATTCTAAAATATCGGTAGGGCAGCGGGCACCAGCTATTTCTAAGGATATTTATTATTGAACAAGAATAAAAAATAATAAACAAAAATAATTTTAAAATAAATTTATTGTACAAATTATATAAACACAAAGAAACATATATACAAAACATAATACAAAGTAAATAAAAAACACACGTGTAATAAAATCATTCAAAAAAACATAAATAAAACCAATCTGTCAGTGTGATCTTTGGCATTACATTTCATTGGCCAGTGCCTCGTAATTAGGAGAGTATGATGACAACCCTGTTAGCAAACAATTATTAAGATGCTCATTGGTAAGTCGAGATCTATATCATGATTTTATTAAATTCATGTTTGAAAACAAAGATTCACATAAATACGTTGACCCGAAAAATGATTTGATTTTATATGCCGCTTTTTTTTTTAAATGAGAACCTTTCTTTGTCGACTATGTTCCATAAGTCCTCTGATACTAAGGATTTTAGCAAAATTTTTTTTTATTTTTTTATTTTTTTATTGTTAAATTTAATGGGGTGACATTGGTTGGTAACA
>PVKE010011091.1:0-41042 GCA_004027555.1 Craseonycteris thonglongyai
ATTGTTACCAACCAATGTCACCCCATTAAATTTAACAATAAAATATAATAATTAAAAAAAAAAGAAATGTCTTAGACTGAAGGCAGAGCTCCCATCAAGTTACTGCCCAGTTCAAAATCTTCACCAAGCCCCCCGGCTGGCTCCTGATTGTTGCAAACTCCCCAGCCTGGCTCACCAGACACTCGGTCTCATGACTGTCCATTGCCCTCCCCATTTCATCCTCCTCTGGTTACCTACCCTCAGCAGTGCTGTGGGCACCAGAGACTTCAGAGCAGCTCTTACCTCTGGGCCCTCGCTCACCTGTCCCTTCTGCCTACCATGACCCGCCCCCTCCTCCCCTTTGCCTGTCAAAATCGTATCCACCCTTCAGGCCCCAACTCGAATGCCATCTTCCTTGTGGAGCACCCCCTCCCCAGAAACAGCTTCTCGTTGCTGCAAACCAGCCTGCTTAGTCCTTCCCAAGTCCTTCCTGACACAGGCTCTGTGTTTGAATTCAGGCACTCTGAGGAGGCTGACTGGATATACTGCTTTAAACGGGACAGAAAATAACAGTACTGTCCCGTTTCAAACAGGACATATGGTCACCCTGCTCTCAGTCGGCTAAACTCAAGGGGTCAGCAGGCTGACCACACGTACAGGTTGACATGGGACAGCACCACTGTTTTCTGTCCTGTTCAAAATAGTGCATCTGGCCAGGCTAGCTTTGGGTGCATTTATTCTTAGCCTTTTGTGTAGTGCACATAATAAGTGCTCAGTAAATATCGGGCTAAATAAAATAAGCAATATAGCCCTCCATCCACAGATGGAAGCAGCAGCAAACTCATGTTCAAGGAACCAGCAGGGCACAAACCTCCTCTCCTGTCCTTTCTTATTATTATTATTTTTATTCAGTATGGACAAAACATAAACTCAAGGAAAAACCACATAAATTGCCCCTCTTGTTCTCCCCGCCAGCCACCTAGTTTGGAGTCCCTTCTAGAAAGGTAAGAAAGAGCAACGTGTGACAGAACTTTCCTTTGCTCCACCCCCTCTCTTTTCCCCAAAACACAGAGTAGATATTCACCTGTGACAGCGTTGTTTCTGAGCTCTGCAGGGCAGGACACATGGCGCCCCTCACTCAGCACACCTGGGCCACCAGGGTGCGGACAGGTGCCTTTCTTCCCAGCATGAAGCTCATCTTGGCGCCCCACACTGCCCTGGTCCTCAGCCTGGTCTTCGCCTCCTTCCACCCAGCTTGCTTGGCAGGTAGAACTGTGAGCTTTATTCTTGGCCACACTGGGAAGGGGAAGGGAGGGAAGGAGAGAGGAAAGGGAGGGAGGGATGGGGGGGCAGAGGGAGGGAGAAGAGGAGGATAATTCCTTCGCTGGGGTTGGACCCAAATACAGGAAAGAGGAAACAGTCCTTTCTCATCTGAAGGATTAGGCAGGGGGTGGTGGGTTGGGTTGGGGTGCTCTAAGTTTACCACAAAGAAAGACAAAAAAGCAATGCACACAGTCGCTTCCATCTGGAAACCAAATCAGCCTAAAATGACTTTTTTTTTTTGATGCTTTCTCAGGGGTTCCTTTTCAGTGCCCTGGGCTGCTGAGCTTCGCAATGCTCCCTTTATACCCCCTTCCCTCACCTAAAGTCTCTGTCCCTCCCTGGACCCTGTGCTTCCTGTGCAAATTTCACAAACCCTTAACCGGGAAAGCCTCCCTATGCTGTCTGCCATCCTCCCGCCTTCCCTGGGCAGCAGCTGTGGGGCTATGGCCCCGTGGAGGCTCCAGAGGTTGCCATGCTCCCATGTTGCTCTCTGCACTTCCTACAGAGAGACTTCAGTCACACTCCCACGCTCCTGGCTTTGATCTTGCTCCTCAACACCCCTCAGAACAAAGTCAGCCCTGCACCCTGAATGAGTCTCTTGCTCTCTCAGAACCAGTCCTCACTGGGGCCCCTTCCTTCAGCCTCTCTCTCTCTTTTAACCGTCTTTCCTGTGAGGGTTCAGAGTATGTGAGCTATCAAAGCCAGTGAGTCTCCACTCAGCTCCGGCTTGCACAACTTAGTAGCTGTGTGACCTTGAACAAATTACTTACCCTCTCGGTGCCCCACTATCCTCATTTACAGCATGGGGATAATCATAGTGCTGATATATAGGGTTGTTGTAAAGATGAAATGAGATGACTGCAGGTAAATACATTTTAATAAACTAGCTCATAGTAAACAGGGAATGTTAGCATGTTCATTTTATAGTCCAGAAGAACTCCTCCCCAATTAAGAGTGCTTTATTTCTTTCTGTTTACACTCACAGTGCCTTGCTTAGGATAGAGCTTCAAAAAAACTTGACAAATTTAAAGGCACAGAATATTACTTTGGAAGTGGGACTAGTCTCTGACTGGCGCTGCTTATAAGGGAAAAAGGTGATGTTTAAATTCTCAGGAACTTATAACTAAGCTGTTTGGTTTGAATCATATGAAATTGCCAATATTGAACAATTTTTGACCTACAAAAATGGCAATTTCAGGGATGGCTCAGTGGGTTAAGCGCTTGCTTTGCAATCCTGAGGACAGAGAATCGAATCCCAGTCCCAGCCCATGTGGACCTATATGCTGAACTGGGGTGTGTTTCCCATGAGGGAGGCCCCCAGCCCAGTTCCTGCCCCACGCAGCCCCCGCCCATCTGTCTAGAACAAAACCATGTCAAAAACTGATGAAGTTCAACTATGGAGACTGCTCTGGGCTCTCCCCCTTCTCTCTGTCTCTGTCTCTCTGTCTCTGTCAAAAACAATAAAATAAATCTTTTTTTAAATGGTAATTTCATATGGCTTAACCTAATAACTAGTATCCAGTTTACTAATTTTTTCCCACTCACTTGTTCTAGACAGGGACCACTCCCATTCTAGGGTAGAGGGGAGGTGAAAGTCAGGGTCAAGGAAGTTATTCGGTTTATAAGGGACATTAGAATGTGGAGGAACAAATTTCTCCAAAACAAATAAAGGCCAAGCTCTAAGCCATTTAGCTGTAAATAATTTATAGTAAGAGATTACATCTAGGTAATGACCAGTACTTAAGGTGGGACATTGGAGCAGCTTGGGGAGGGGTGGCATAAAATTAGTCTGAGCAGCAATTTCACGGCTTTGACTACTCAAGGAATTTATTCCTCATTTGTCCTGCTGAGTGACAGCAAGCTCCTTTGAAGGACATGCCGACCTACAGTCAGTGAGGCCTTGAGAGTTTCCAAAACATTTTTCTTTTTTTTCTTTTTTTATATTCCCAAGAAATAAATGGAACAGCAATATCATTTCCAGGAAGAGTCTTTAAAATTGATCTCTTGGTCTTGATCTACCTAAATTAGCACTGTCCAACACAACTTTCTTTTTCTTTTTCTTGTTTTTTTATAAAGGAAATGTTCCACATCTGTGAGTGCTTCCCATATGGTAGTTAACGGCCACACCTGGTGATTGAGCTCTTGAAATGTGGCAAGTCTGACCAAGAAACTGAACTTTTTTTTTTGTTAAGATTTATTGTGTTTTGAGGGAAGGTAAGAGAGAGAGAGAGCAAGAGAAAGCAAGCAAGTGAGCTAGAGGTGGGGGTGGCCCAGAGTAGTCTCCATAGTTGTACATCATTAGTTGTGACATGGTCTCTTTCCGTGCAGGTGGACGTGGGGCCGCATAGGGTGGACATCGAACTGAGGGCCTCCTGCATGGGAGGCAAGAACCTTTGCCACTGAGCCGTCCTGGCAGTTACCAGTTGCACCGCAGTTTGGCATATGGGGTTGCCCAGGCCAGGGCTGGGAATTCAACCCTGGACCTCACAATTACGAGTCAAGCACTCAATGGCTAAGCTATCCCAACATTCCCAAGAAACTGAACTTTTCATTTTAGTAAGTTTAAATAGCCAACATTGGCTGATGCATGGGACAGAGTGACCAGGATCATCTCTCTTCTTATTCTGTTGTGACAGGAAGTGTGGGCAACAGCTTTTCTCCCTTGGCGATCTTCATGTTCATTTCCATAACCCCACCTCATCTCAGAAACTCTGAGAGAACATAAACAATCCCCACGGAAGTTATTTTATCATTGTGTTCCACACTAATTAATTAAGGGGCAATTCTAAGTGCTGCATATTCTAGCTATCTCTAGACTTGCCTGTATAGTGCTTAATCCTTTTTGATAACCATCTTCCTAAGTAATACAATTATCACTGTCAGAAACCAAGAATCAAGATTAGATTTCAATGTCTGTTTGTTCAAGGTTGTAAAGGGAACTGAAGATAGACATATGAAAGACATTCCAGATTTTTCAATGATTTTGTTAATATATTCTAGAAAAACTATTTTATATGTATCTTTAGCATTGAAAGCAACTAAAATAGTGTTTGGAAAGCCGTATGTAGCAGGCCCTTGGTAACTGAAGACAATGAGAAATGGAGAGAAAGCATCTCTGAATGGCAATAGATGATAATAGGAAAAGGGGAGTGTATAAGTTTGCGGAGGCTGCCATGACAAAATACCACAGACTGAGCGGCTTACATAACAGACATCTATTTCCTCAGTTCCGGCGGCTCCAGGTGTTGGCAGGTTGGTTTCTGCTGAGGCCTCTCTCCTTGGCTTGCAGATGGGCACCTTTTCGCTGTGCCCTCACCTGGTCTTTCCTGTGTGTGTGCCCTCCCTGCTGTCTTCCTCTTCTTATAAGGACACCAGTCATATTGGGTTAGGGCCCACTCACGTGACCCCATTTCACCTTATAGTTACCTATTTAAAGGTCTTATCTCCAAATATAGTCATTACTGGGATTAGGACTTCAATTCAACATATGAATTTGAAAGGACACAGTGCAGTCCCTAACAGGGGTTAGGTCTGTCACATGAAGCCTCGACTAGAACTACTATAATACGTTCATAGTACTCACTACTGATTTACAAAAAGATTTCGAACTCTATGCCTGAGAATGATTGCTTTTCCTACTGCCTCTGACTGTCTCCTGGCTTTTCTTCCAGAAGCAAGCAGCGACAACTCCACCTTGACCACCCACCACCCAGATCCTGAGACCCTGGAGAAGTGCCTCAGTAAGCTTCTGCCAACGGCCCTAACCCAGAGCCGGCCCTGGGTCTGGGAGGGAAACTTAAGCTCTTGGCTTTCTGTTCACTGACGTCTAGTGGCTGATTGCCGACCCAGCTTTCCTGTGCACTGTGTGGTTTACAGCCCCCAGAAATGTTGGCCGAGTGCCTCTGAAAAGCTGTCTTGGCCTTGGCCCCCATCTAGGCTCAGTCTTTGGTTCAGGTGGCTTTAATGACCCATCCCCAGGACAGCAGACAAAGATGCCCTGAGTGCAAAAGCTTGTGGAAGTTTGGCAGTGGGAAGACCATAAAAATCAGCAGGAGCTTCATTTTCGTACCCTTTTCATATTTCTGGTCAACCTCTACTTGAATACTTCTATCCACAGGAAGTCAGTACTTTATAAAGCAACCACTGTTACACGTGTCTAATTAATAGGAAGTTTTACTTTATTCTGAGTCTGGCTTTCTTCCACCCTCATTGAATGACCAATGGTGTTCATTTCTAGGTACTTATAATACAAAGGAGAGTAATGGACAATAATCCTAGAGGTCACGAATATGGCTTTAGAGTCCTACAGACTTGGGTTTGAAGTCTAGTTCTGCCATCTCATGACCTTGGGCAAGTTACAGCCTGTTCATGTGAAATGGGAATAATAACTGCATGTCTCACTTTGTGAGGAATAACTAAGGTAGCGTGTGCAGAGCATTTAACACAGTGTGTGGTCTGCTTTCATAGAGGTGAGCTATCATAATATGGTTCTTGTTCCGGATGTTAGTGGAGCCGGGTGGGGCTGGTGTGATGCTACTAGCACACTTGCTCTCTTTTCCCCACCAGATGTGGACTTCTGCCCCCAAGTAGCCCAGTGTTGCCACATTGGAGTGGATGAGAATGGCTGGATCATGGCTGCTGTTGGCTGGAGTCTCTGGTTTCTCACCCTCATCCTGCTGTGTGTGGATAAACTGATGAGGTTAACTCCAGAGGAGCCCAAGGACCTGCAAGTATGATGAGATGGAGAATCGTAGCCCGAGAAGGTCAACCAGCACCCAGTCGTGGATAATAACAGGAGTGGAGTCGTCCTAATGTGGTTTCTATTGTTTAAAACTCATTTTCACCTTTAAATTTCAGTTACTTTTAAAAGGGAAGGGAGAAAGAAGATCCAGATAAAGCAAGGCCAATGCTGCCTTCACACCTAATTCCGAGAAGCACTTGGGCCTTCTGAGCCTTGTTAATATCCTTTCTCCAGAGTCTCTGTGGCAATTAATTCTATTTGAACCATTACTTTCTTCTGGGCTCCCAGGGTGATACACAAGAAACCTGAGACTAAGTCTTTTAGTCAACACATTTAAAATTAAACTCAGAAACTTTGTACCAAAACCGGATCGCTGTTAACTGTCCCTCACTTCAGCCAAGGGCATCACTGTCACTTCAAAATGTCCCAATCACCTTTGACACCCCCACGGTCCTCACCCGCATGTCCAGTGCTTGTCCAGCTCTTAATCCCTCAGCAACCGTGGTTTTCAACCGCCAGTCTGCCAGAAATTTCCTGCTGGTCTGTGAAAGGTTCATATTCTTAGGATGCATTTATAAAAGCAGAATGCATCCACTTCAATGTGATTTAAACTATTTTATGAACTAGCAGAAAATTTCTGGTGGATGGGACACAGTGGTTGAAAACCACTGCTCAGGGGAAGCCAGGATGGCTCAGTGGGTTAGGCGCTCACTTTGCAGCCCTGGGGACTGAGGATCGAATCTCAGCCCCGGCCCATGCGGACCCATATGCTGAACTGGGGAGTGCCCCCAGTTAGGTTCTCACTGGGGTGAAAACCCCGGCCCAGTTCCTGCCCTGTGCAGCCCCGCGTCCACCTGTGGAATGAAACTATGTGGAAGGACCGATGGTGTGCAACTGTGGAGACTGCTCTGGACCCTCCCTCTTCTCTCTATCTCTGTCTCTGTATCTCTCTCTCTCTGTCAAAAGCAAAAATAAATCTTTAAAAAAAGAAAGAAAGAAAGAAAGAAAGAAAGAAAGAAAGAAAGAAAGAAAGAAAGAAAGAAAGAAAGAAAGAAAGAAAGAAAGAAAGAAAACCGCTGCTCAACAATACGCTCCGTGGCTAGCGTGATCCGTTCTCCCTGGTAGCGCCCGGGGGCTGGCCTTTACTCCATCATCCTGCCTTCTTTTAGGGATATTCCCTTTCATTGGCATGGCCTTCAGGATCTTCACCCCATGGGCTGCTGCCAGAGTCGTGTTGTCCCTTCCTGGCTGACAAGCTTCAGTGACTACTCGTGATAAAAACCTCACAGCCTGGCATTCAGCTCCTGAGTGCAGCCAGGTCCCCAGCACAAGGGCTTTGGCTGGTCCACTGGCCGTCATCCACGCTGCCACCTCCCCACTCCGCCTCCCAATTCTGCCTCAGAACGAAGGCCATTGCTCAAAGTCTAGCTCAAATGCTTGTTCTTTCTGGACATTTCCTGACCATCTTGGGGTACCTGGTGCTCTTAGCTTCTGCGCCCCAAGGTGTAGCCATCATGACAGACCTCCTCACAATCAGTTTATACTTCTGGGGCACACAGTAAGCTAGCTCTTCAGTGAACGAATGAGTCCTTGCCCCTGATGAACTGATGACTGTCACTTTGCATTTGGAGCCTCCATTTTTCTATAAATGGTTGAAATAGCCAACTTCCGAAGAAGCCAATTGGTTTGATTCCTATTCTCTCAATGAGTCACTTTGCACGAGAGTATCGCCCATTACTATGAACTCTGCCACCGGGATCAGGAGACAGGGAGGTGGGGTTCATCAGAAGAAAGAAATGGTGGGATCCCGGGATAGCTCAGAGGTTGAGTGCTTGCCTCACAATCACAAGTCCAGGGTTCAATTCCCGGCCCTGGCCTCTACAAACTCATACGCTGAACTGCGACGCAAATGCTAACCACCAGGATGGTGGCGAAGGTGCTCACCTCCCATGTGGGAGGCCCCTGGTTCAATTCCCACCCTGCGCAGCCCCACAGCCACCTGTGTGGAATGAAACCATGTCACCACTAATGATGTGCAACTATGGAGACTGCTCTGGGCTCTACCCTGTCTCTCTCTTTCACCTTCTCCTAAACAATAAAATAAATTTTAAAAAAGAAGAAAGGACAAAAATCACTCTCCTTATGAAACAATTTCTGTCCTTTGTTAGGAAACACATATTTAGATTTGATAAACTCTAAATAATCAAAATACAAAAAGAGAAGTGAGAGGCCTCTGAGATAGGAAGAATTGCTTTGTAGAGGTGGCAAATGACTTAAAGCTGCCTGGCACTCTTTCAGAAAATCTAAACTTCCCTGACAATGGGAACTTAAAGCTTCTCCTGGCTGATTCTGAAGAGCCAGATAGTTTCAGAATCTCAGTTGTTGAATTAGTGAAATGGGATGGATTTATTGAGCCTAAGTGTCAAATAATCATGTCAAGAAAAATGCCTACCAGACGTATATGTTGTGGACATATACATGAGTTTGTGTTCCATGTTTTCAGAGATTCAAAGAAAATGTTTCCATAATATGTGATGGTTTAATTCTTTAGAGCTCAAAAGACTGAGTAAGGAGCACACTTTGATTTCACATCTGCAAACATTTTGTAATAAAACAGTGGGAAGAGCACTAACTCCAAAATGAAAACAGAGAAGGAAAATTAAGATTTATTTCCGGCCAATGTGAACAGAAACAAATCACTATCTTGCTGAGGGTCGACTTTCTAAGTAAGGCTTGAACCAAATCAGTGGTTGCAAATTCGTAGAGCTATTTTTCTTAAAGATTTATTTTATTGTTTGAGAGAAGGTAAGAGACAGAGAGAGAGAGAAGTGGGGAGGGCCCAGAGCAGTCTCCATAGTTGTACATCATTAGTTGTGACATAGTTTCATTCCAAGCGGGGCAGGAATTGAACCAGGGGCCTCTCACATGGGAGGAGGGAAGTCGAACCATGCTGGCGGTTACCAGCCGTGCCACAGTCAAGCAAATGGGGTTTGCACAGGCCAGGCCAGGAGTTGAACCCCTAACCTCATGATTTCTAGACAAGTGCTCAACTACTGAGCTATCCCGGCATCCCCACGTACAGCTATCTGAGATGCCGCACGGGGGGCGGGGGCGTGGGGGGAGGTGAATGCAAACCTATCCTTGCAATCAGAGCCTGAGGTCCTCATCTCTTTTACACTGTCCAGAAAGTATCTAGTCATGTAATATGAAAAATAGAGGCATTTATGGCCCCAGTCAGCCCTCATATATCATATTCATTGTAAGATTTCATCAGCTGGCATCTCAGATCCCCTCCAATCTGGGGCAACATGTAAATTCTTAGATTACACCAAAGTGAAGTATGCATAGTTGCTACCACTGCCACATTTAAATTTAGGCAATTCGTGAATTGCTTTTCTTTCATCTGCACAAGAGGAAGAGGAAGGTAGACCAAATTCAAACCATCACTCTTTTCTTAGAGACAGGAAAGAAAGATGGTTATATAACTCAATGGTTATGCTTCCCAGATGCTTTGTCTCAGATTTATTCTCATCATGGAATCTAGGCTAGCAAAGCAAAGGTTTTTCAATGACTTAAAAAGGCAAACCTGAAGAGAAAACATCGAGCATTAACTTCCAGGGGTCTAAGAGCTTCCTGGTATAAAGCAGTAGGACCTGCCTAACAGTAGATGTACTTTTCATTGAAAAAAAATTTGCCTGCAGTAATCAGTACTGTCCTCAGCAGTAACAGACTGTGCGACACAGAGCCCACACTGTTCCAGCCCATACTGTATCAAACTGTCTGAGGCAGAGATCCAAATATAGAATTTTCTATTAAAAATAAAATGCTATGCCATGCACGATTAATCTTAGGCTAGCTTGGGCCTCTCTTCCACAAAAAAATACAGGGTCTTTTATTAAAAAATCATAAGCACGTAATTCTGTAACATAACAATATATCACACTCAAGCATACCATATTACTTCTAAAAGGGTGTTACTTCTTCCAGACCCTCTATATGTGTTTAAAGTTAGAGAAATAACAATCTAGAAATGTTTTTGATGAAGAATAGCTCTCTTTGAACCCTGGTATTTGTTTTGAAGTGATACATGTGCATATGGTGTGATTCCACAGTCTTCATTGACAAGTAGTAGGAGTGCCTTGTCCCACCTTGTGTCTACAACCAACCTGCAACCTCTACCTGGTATCTACAACTAAGCTCACCTGGCTCCAGCCTGCCCTCCACACTTCCAGCCTGAGCTTTCTATTACATAAGTAAGTGATCAAGTCATTACCTTGCCTAAAACCCTCTGGTGACTCCTTACAGCTGGCAGAATAAAATCCATACTCTTAGGATGACCCATAAGACCTTCTGTAATTTAATTCCCAACATTTCTCCAGCTTTTGCATATTCTTCAAGCAAACCCTGTTTGGAATTATTTCAATTCCCTAAACATGCCAGGCCTGTTCTATTCTCCATGCCTCCGTTTTTGTTGTCCATACAGCCTGGAACATACTTTCCCAAGAAGCAGTTTTGCTGTGAACCAAGAGAAGCTTAAATCTCGGGTCCCCTTCCAGGCACGCCCACCCACCCCCACCCCAAGGCCCTCTACCTAATTTTGTAATTATTTTTTTTAAAGGAAGGCCCTCTTATTGTATACATTTTAGGCCTCATAAATCTGGACTTGCCCTTGTTATTTCCCTCCCCTCCCCTTTCCCAATGGGACTAATTTGGTTTGTGGGAATTGGTCTTCCAGGTCAAGGTGTCCTCCTCTCCCTGGATGGACACGCATACACACGGATGTCTGTGTGCACATGTGCCCCATCTCAATGGCCTGTGCTCACCTCCAGGACAGCACTGTGGCAAAGACTGTCTTTGATCAAACTCTAGCCAGGCTTCTCTGATCCCACTTCTCTACTAGGCCTCAACCTTGGTCTAGAAAATCTTAAACACCAGGAATGCTGGGATGGTTCAGTGGATTGAACACTCATCTTGCAGCCCCTGGGGTCCAAGGATCAAATCCCAGCCCCGTCCCATGCAGACCCATGTGCTGAACTGGAGTGTGCCCCCAGTTCGGTTCTCAATGGGACAAGCTTCCTATGGGGGAGGCCCCCAGTTCGGTTCCCGTGCCTACCATGAGGGAGGCCCCTAGCTGGTTCCTGCCCTGCACAGCCCTGCGCTCACCTGTGGAATGAAACTATGTAGGAAACTAATGATGTGCAACTATAGAGACTGCTCTGAGCCCTCCCCCTTCTATTTGTGTGTGTGTGTGTCTCTCTCTGTCGAAAATAATAAAAATAAATAAAAATTAAAAAAACAAACACCATAGGGAATACAGTCAAAAATATAGTAATAACTATGTATGGTGTCAGATGGGACTGAAATTATCAGTGTGATCACTTCATAAGGTATATAAATGTCTAATCACTATGTTGTACACCTGAACTAGTATTATATTGTATGTCAATTGTAATTGAAAAAAAAAAAAGACTAAGACTTAAGCACTAACACTAACATAGTTTCTAATAGCACAAGGCCATATCCTTAGGATGACCCTAGGCCCCTTTAAGAGCCTGAGACAGCTCAAGGCTGCAAAAGAATTTATTGTTTGTTCTAACCAATGCCTAACAGTAAGTGCATTTACTGAAAAGTGCTCTTAGTTGTGAATCCTTTCTCTATCTCTTTGAGATGTATGTACAACTATATCTATAACTACGTCTATGTCATCTCTATCTACATATCAACTATATCTATAACTATGTCAATGCCTATGTCTATAACTATATCTACAACTATGTCTATACCTGTTTCTACACTTGATCTTAGACAAAAGGTCAAGAAGCAATATATATCTATAGCTAATCTCCTACAGCTCATGACCTGAAAGATACTCCTTGAAACTGTGATCATTAGGAAAGACAGGCCTCTGTCTCCCAGTTTCTGTGGGAGGAAAGAATCCTAACTTCGATGACTGTCAGCTAGCATACACAGATGGCCTGCTCAGCATTCCCACTGACCAATTCTTTGTAATTTTTTACTTCCTTGATTACTGAGCCCACACAAACAACCCCCACCCACTCCTTCATTCTCCCTGTAAACTGCTCAGTCACCTCTGTACAAATTGAAGTCAAGTTCTGTTCACACTGGACCCTCTCTATTCACGTTGCAATAGTATATTACTGGTTAAATCTGTCCTTACCACTTACTTTAGTGTCCAACATTGTTTATCTTTGACAACTGAACTCTTTGGACTATAGTATCTGCCTACTTGTCTTTCTCACTTATCCCTCTGAAGGCAGAGACTGTGTCTTTAATGTCTGATTCCTTCCACTAGTACAGCAAAAACTGGGTACATCTTTGATGAATTAGTAAATCAGAGGAGGCCCAGGAACGTGGCTTGTACAAATAAATACAGTGAAGCAACACAGCTCTGAAGACAAAGGAGGAGGCTCTTGGGAATACTTGTGACTTGAGGTTGGAAAAAATTTAAATTACTGTTTCTATAAGTTTATGATTATACCTCTTTAAGTCATTTGTGCAAATGAGTAACTGGTAGGTCTACTCAGCAAGTTAATTGTGTGATGAGAGACTAAATATACAAATGGACAAGAGCCAGGCCATATCTGAAAATAGAACTTTGATCTACACTCTGTAGCAACCAGTCCAGAAGACAACCCACTACCCACAGCAACCAGTCTAGGAAGTCAAACAACTGCAGCAAACAGACCAGAAAGCCAAACAACCCCCACAATAATCAGCCCAAACTGCCAGGATTTAATTAATAACTAACAGCTTCAGTTCATTTAATTAATTGACGTTTGCACCCACTTACTGCTTAGGACCAACCAAAGAAAGCCAAATATGTACCACTAATCAATTACAGTAGATTCTCCATAAACTGGAACTCAAGTAACCAGCACCCTCAAGCAATCAGCAGATAAATCAAAGAAATAATACTACATTTATCTGGCATGGACGCCGGTTAACTGAAAGTCCACTTACATTTATCCAGCCTCTACCAATCCCCATGGGTGCCAGTTAATTGAGAGTCTATTGTACATAGGATGCCCTACTCCTACAGCTGCTCCAGGCCAATAGCCTCCAGGGAGGGTACGCTTGAAGGCCTGAAGTCTTCCTTTTTCACTAAAAAGCTTTTTCACTCCCCTGGTTTGGAAATAGGGTCATTGCAGATATAAGTAGTTCAGATGAGGTCACACTGGACTAGGGTGGGCCCCTAATTCAATCTGTCCTTATATAAAGGGATGATTCAGACACAGACACCCACGCAAGGAGAACCACGCAGGGAGAGCACCGTGTGAACATGAAGCAGTCTGGGGTGACGCTTCTACCAGACAAGGAACACAAGAGGTGGCCAGCTGACCAGAAGCTCAGGGAGAGGCAGGGAACAGAACCTCCCCACAGCCCTCAGAAGGCAGCAACGCTGCCAACCCCTGGTCTCACACTTCCAGCCTCCAGAATGTGGCAGCGTACATTTCTGTTGGTCTCACCCACCCAGTTTGTGGTTCTTTGTTACAGCAACCCCAGGGAACTACAAGGAGGATGAGTTGTTGTTTTTTAAAAAAAGAGCAGTTTCAAAGTGTAGCCTTGTGTGGATCACTGACATGGAAGCAACTGGACAGACAGGCAGAGGGTGGAGCGACTCGGCCTCCGTGACAGGACGTGCCTGCCTGCGGCCCATCCGGCTCTCCCCTCCCACATCACACGCTACCCGCCCAAAACAGGTCAGGTGGTGGGACCCTGCCTTGGGAGATGCGACTAGAGGTGACACGGATGCCAGCCCCAGAATCACACATATTCTGTGCACCGTACAAAGGCATGGTTCCCATCCGGACTTCGCTATGTGAGAGCTGGGGGCAGCAGGGCGAGGGGAACACAGCAATTCAGGCCTCTCATGCAAGTGCTGAGGCAGCAGGGAGCCCCCTTCTAATAGAACCCCTTGAATGGACTCAAACTGTCCACAAGGCTATGCACACACTGGACAAACACACATGCATGCTCTCCTCCCCAGCCCACCCCCCACCCCTGCCTGACTAGATGGGCCGGGAGAGGGTGTGGCAGGTTTGAGAGGCCAATGCAAGACCTGCTGGGGTCTGGGGTACACAGGAACAGGAGAATGGGTGAGGGGTAGGGGGAAAGCTGCCTGCTGCCTGCTGCCTGCTGCCTGCTGCCTGCTGCCTGCTGGGATCAGGAAACCCTTCTAGGGTAGCTCAGGTTGTTCATCATTCACTCAGTTTTCCTGGAATGGGCACCTTTTGAAATTTGCATACCGGTAGAAGCATCCTAAGAGTTGCTAACACTTAAGAAAAAAAGAAATGACACGTAAGATCTAACACTTGGCTTCAATTCAGGACTCGTCTGGTAGAAAGTACACTTGTTGCATAGCATATTTGCAAATGTGTTGTTTAAACTGTGCTGAAAAGAAAGGGTTAAAGTTATTAAAAAAATAAAAAAGGGGGACGGGGGAGCTGGGATGGTTCAGTGGTTAAGCGCACACTTTGCAGCCCCGGAGCCTGAGGATCGAATCCCAGCTCCAGCCTATGCAGACCCATATGCTAAACTGGGATGTGCCCCCAGTTCAGTTCTTGCCAGGGCCTATGCGGGAGACTCCCAGCCCAGTTCCTGCCCTGCGCAGCCCTGCGCCCACCTGTGGAGTGAAACTATATGGAAAACTAATGCTGTCAACTATGGAGACTACTCTGGGCCCTCCCCCTTCTCTCTGTCTATCAAAAAACAACAAAAATAAATCTTTAAAGTTATTTAAAAAAACTGATTGCAGACAATAATCAATCATGGCAAGACTGATGAAGTGCCATCAATGAATGGAGCACAGGGCAGATGGCAACACCATATGACCAACTACAAATGCAGAGTTACATTCCTCTTCCCCACTAAAGAGACAGAACCAAAAATGCAATCATCATATTTCTTTTATGACATGTTCATTTCTATCAAGAAGAAATAGGAGCCAACATGGTTCTATAAAGGTAAGCAAATATCTCTTTTCATTGGTTGAGCAAGTAGATTCTTCCCCAAATTTTGTATCGTTATATAAAAGCAATAAAAGTATAAGCAATATATGAAGCACAAGAAATAATTAAATTAGGGGAAGCCAGGACGGTGCAGTGGGTTAAGCGCTCACTTTGCAGCGCTGGGGACCCAGGATCGAATCGCGGACCCATGTGCTGAACTGAGGAGTTCCCCCAGTTCAGTTCTCTCTCTGTCTCTGTATCTCTCTCTCTCTCTCTCTCTGTCAAAAAAAAAAAAAAAAGAAAGAATTAAATTATATTTTGGAGATTCTCGAATCAAATATTCTTTTGAAAACTGATGAGAATATTCAAAAGAATATTTGAAAACTGATAAGCTATCAAGCCATAAAAAGGCATGCAGGAGCATTAATTGCATATCACTAAGTAAAGGAAGCTGATCTGAAAAGGCCATGTACTATGTAATTTTAACCACATGACACTCTGGAAAAGGCAAAACTATGAAGACAGTAAAAAGATCAAATGGTTGTGGGGAGGAAGGGATGAATAAGTGGAGCATAGAGGATGTTTAGGGTAGTACAACTATTCCACATGATACAATAATGAATACATGTCATACATTTGTCAAAAATCATAGGGGATTTCGGGATAGCTCAGCAGGTTGGGCACTTGCCTTGCAACTACGAGGTCTATGGATCAAATTCCAGCCCCGGCCCATGCAAACCCATATGCTGAACTGGGGTGCACCTCTCATGTGGGAGGCCCCCAGTTTGGTTTCCGCCCTGCGTAGTCCCATATCCACCTGTGTGTAGTGAAACTATGTTGAATCTAATGATGTACAACTATGGAGACTGCTGTGGGCCTCCCCCCTTCTCTCTTTCTTTCTCAAACAAAAAATAAATCTTAAAAACAAATTATAGCCTATACTTTCCCCACTTATCTGGGCACCCATGCAGAGGGTAGTTCATCACAGCTCTCAGTTCTTGTCACTCTGTCATCACCGGCTTCTACATCGTCCCTCTCATTTTACTCTTTATTCATTTTACCCCCATTCCTCTCCCATCCCTTAAGGCAACCATGTGGGTCCCTATATATGTTGTTGTCAATGGAGAACTATTGTAAGTTCAGGTGTTTTGAATTTACATAAACTAGAACTCCTCCTACCTCTTACTTTGTTCATTCAATAGTAATGTGTTTAAGATCTATTAAGGGAAAGCCGGGACGGCTCAGCGGGTTGAGCGCTCGCTTTGAGGCCATGAGGACCGAGGATCGAATCCCGGCTCCGGCCCAGGCAGGACCCACATGCTGAACTGGGGAGTTCCCACAGTTTGGTTCTCTAACTGTCTCTGTCTCTATCTCTCTCTCTATCTGTCAAAAAGTAAAAATAGAAATAACTATGCACTGAAGACAAAAAGATAATTTCTCTATAAATGTGAAAAGATAAAAAAAAAAAAATCTATTAATATTACACTACTATGCCCTTATGTTGGGAGCTTCTAGCTGCTGCACAGAATCTCATCCTGTGAGCCGCCACGGGGCATTCCTCCATTACCTGGGAGATGCATTCCTAGAAGAGCTCTGAGCCCCACTCCCACGTCACACTGACACAGAAGTCCTCACATGCTCCCTATGTGGGCCTGGGAATGGATTCCCCTGGGACAGATTGCCAGGTGCCGTGATGCTGGCTCACAAAAGAAACACAGTCTTAATTACTAAGTATTATGGAGAAACCTGCTTTCAAAATCAGCATGTGGAGAGTTCAGTTGTCCTAGAAATTGAAATTGGCTTTTTATTGTTTCTTTTTATCTCCCTGTTCCAGGACAGACATCAATTGGGTCCCTGCCTTACCCAAGAATAATACGTGTATATGTAGCATCCCACTGTTAGATACTAAATTTGATTCACTGAATTCAATTTCATTTTGAATCTGAAGATAGTATTGCTATTGATTTGTATCAGTTAGCATTTCTCTTTTAATGTGATTTTTTAAATGTCAGCTATAAATAAGTCTAGTTGAGTATGTGTTTTATCTGAATTAAAAAATAAAATGTACCATTTTGTTACTAAAATCCCAGCTCCTGGGCCGATTTTTCACCTTCAGATAGGCCAGGATCATGCCAGGTTTGGAGAAATGTGGGGAAATTATTTTGTTCAAGAGAGCAACTCTGCAATTGACTTTTTCGGAATATGAGTGAGACCACAGTCTCCTTCCCAGAAATGAAACAAAGTATAGATGCTACTGGTCAGTCCCCAAAGTCTGTCCTAGCAGGGAGAACACACAGTCCAATGGGCAGGAAGCTGGGTAGTTATATGCTGTGATGGTGTGCAAACCTTAAACATGACCTACAAGGCTTATACTGAGGATATTTCAGACCATTGCTATTCTACAAAACGCTAGAATGTAGATGCCAAAGAGGCGGCAGGTTTTAATCATTTTTAAATCATTTTTAATATTTTTAAATAATTTAAGTCTTATTATATACCATTGTAAGAGTTCAATTGTTCCAGGAAGCAAATGGAATCTCCCGTAGTCTCCCAGCATCTCCAATTTGTATTCAAAAATGGCAGCTTTCCAGCCCATCTCAGGATAAAACATGGAGGGCAGCCAGCTCAACAGGAGCAAACAAACCCCTGACCTCCCACTTTCCCAAGAGCAACTCCCTTTGAAGAGCCCTGGGGTGAGGGGTGGCAAGGTGCCAGGTGGGTAAGACCTGTGTGTGTGTGGGGGGGGGGGTTGGCACGGGAAGGCAAGTCAGATCTCCACGATGGTTTAAGGATGATAACATTTAAACATTTTTACTCACAGATGTTTAGCCTAACATTTAATGTGATTTACATCAATTATCTTCACGTGCATTGTGGGTTTCAATGAAACCCAAGGAGATAATGTGAGATGACCAAAGTCACATGAGTCTAAGCAGCTCAGCCTGACTAAAAACCATAAAGGATCTTTTTCAGGCTTAAAACTCTGTGCTTTTAATTCTTATCAGCAAGACTGTCTGGGATACCAGGACAATATAGTGGGTCAAAGAATCTGAGTTGGAAGAAACTTCAGAAGCCAACAAGTTCTCTCTCTCACCCTATCTCCTTTTTCCTTTCTTTCCTCTCTCTTTTGCACATGTGCACACACTTAACCACACCTTCTGCCTTTGCCAGGTGACTTCCAATAAATGATGTCCACACCATGAGAGTCCCTTAAAATCCACATAGGGGGGCTGTCCAGAAAAAAGCACAGCCATTGGCAATATAATAAAAATGGTTACATGGCTGGATAATTTCCAGACAGCCCTCATATACTGAAAACATCCCCACCTTATGACCTGTTGCCGATAGTTTGCCTAACAGAAAAATCATTCAAAGGGAAAAAAATCTAGAAAATAGTCTGGAAAAATAATAGTCACTTATAATGCTTTGCTATTCTAGGTAATGTATCATTTTGGGAGAAAAAAAAACCCTAAACATAACAGAACATGATAAGGGTAAGACAATATTACTATGGGGTACTATATAGATGTAAAATAATAACTATGAAAGTTGTGTAGAAACTTTTTTGGGTCAAATTGTAAAATATTTTTAAAATATATAAATATACAGTAGACTCTCCATTAACCAGAACTCAAGCAACCGGCACTCTCAAGAGTGCCGGTTGCTTGAGTTCTGGTTAATGGGGAGTCTGCTTACATTCATCTGGCATCTACTAATCCCCATGGGTGCCAGTTAACTGAGAGCCTACTGTAGTTCTATTACTTGATGCTGGTAAGGGTACAATAAGATGTATTCTAAAAATGGTAACAGGATACACTCAATGGTTTGGTGGTTACCTGAAGAGGGGGAAGGAGAGGGGAGGGAGAGTTGTGGGGGGAGGTTGGAGTGGGCACCAGACATATATGGTGGTGGAGGGGGAGCTGATTCTGGGTGGTGGGCACATAATGCAATGCATGGGTGATGTGATGTGGACTTGTACATCTGGAAACTATCTAATTGTTACCAATCAATGTTATCCCATTAAATTTAACAATAAAAAAATAAAATAAAATAAAAATAAAAATGGTAACAGAAATATAAATTGGTCCAGATTTCTGAAAAATAATTGATAATATGGAATAGATCCTTTCATCTATTCAGACCATTTGCCTCAGTAATTTCCACTCCAAAAATTTATTCTAAGGTAATAACTTGACAATTAGACAATTTATACACAAAGGTATTTAGATACAATATTCATAACAGCAAAACATTAGAAACAACCAAATGTTTCACACAGAGGAGTGGTTAAATAATGCAGAAAAATATATACAGTCCCTTCTACAATGTGAGGATACAATGAGAAACCTGCAACCCAGAAGGGGCCCTCACCCTACCAAGCTGACCCCCTGATCTCCAACTTCTACCTCCAGAACAAATTACACACCTCATATTTAGACAAGAATGGTGAAGGAATCAGCAATTCCTTTGTTGAAATGTTAAAGGAACCAGAGCGTCAACCACAAAAATTTTAAGAGAAACAAATGTAATCAACTTGCTAGAGAAAACATTGTTTTTAGTAAAGAAGTAAACTCAGATACTTGAAAGCTACCAAATAAAAATAATGATAAATTGCACAAGAATTTGGAAAAATATAGATATAAAAGGATGGATATAAATGAGTCTTTAGTGAGACTCACTGAGAAAATGTTTATGGCAATGCTAATGAAGAAAGACAGGAGAGAAAATTGTATCTTGTATGTGGTATGTCTCACAACTAGGCAAAATAAAATACATACCATGGGGAAAAGCCTGACAGGAATTTCATCCAAGTGTTGAGGGCTGTTCCAGTAAGTTGCATAGTAACCTTGGGCAACAAACACTATGGGGGATCATGTATGTCTGGGTGGCACATGTGTATCTGTGTTTAACTGTGATTTAAGCACCACCATATCTTCTGGGTTTCAGTCCACAATGTATTAAGCTCAGAACTCTGTTTTAAGGTACTTGTACTTCTTGTGAAGCAGTATAGTGTTATTTGCAAATGGACTTGGATTAGTCATGAATGGATATTGCAAACTCCATGGCAATTGCTTTAAAAAGTAAAGATTGAACTAAAATTGATACACTAAGAGAGGAGAGAGTAAATGGAATGATATTAAATACTTAAAAAAAAAAAAACAGAGAAGGCAGAAAAAGAGTGGAAGACAAAATAAAAAAATGAAACAATGAACAAGGTCAATGAATGAAAGCAGTAACAAAGATGGCAGACATTAATCCAACCATAGCAATTATCACTTCAAATGTGAACAATCTAAATACACCAATTAAAAGACAGAGACTATCAGATTTTTAAGAAAAGATCCAAGTACATACTGCCTACAAGAAACCTTCTTTAAACATAAAGACAAAGATAGATTTATAGATTTAAGGTAAAAGGATTGCAAAAGGTATAATGTGCTAATCAAAAGAAAGCTGGAGTAGCTGTATTAATTTTAGACAGAGCAGACTTCAGAGCAAGGAAATCTATCAGAGATAAAGAGAAACACTACAAAATGATAAAGGAGCCAGATTTCCAAGAAAACATAACAATCTTTAACGTGTATACTTTTAATAACAGCAACACAAAATGTAAGGCAAATACTGAAAGAACTGCAAAGAGAAACAGATGGACCCACTGTGACACTTGAAGACTAACACCTCTCTATCAGTAACTGATAAGACCCAGCAGACAGAAAATCAGTAAGGACACAGTTGAACTGAATAGCACCATCAATCAACGGGCTCTAATTGACATTTATAGACGACTTCATCCAACAACAGCAGATTACACATTCTTCTCATGCTTACATGAACATTCACCGTAGACAGACCACATTCTGACCCATAAAACATACCTCAACAAATTTAAAAGAATAAATACCACCATGTCACTCAATCATTTTGTTAGCCTAAATAACATGCATTATTACTAACCATGGAAAACGAAGCAGAGTTGATTTTTAAACAACCATAAAATTAGACAATTTACTGTGAAATGTTTTGTAACCTGTTTTAAAAATCTGAAGTTATAAATCTAAAGATACGGTAAAGAAATATTCACTGGGGGAAGCCGGGATGGCTCAGTGGGTTAAGCGCTCACTTTGCAGCGCCGGGGACCAGGGATCGAATCCCGGCCTCGGCCCGTGCGGAACCATATGCTGAACTGGGAGCTCCCCCAGTTCAGTTCTCTCTCTGTCTCTGTCTCTGTATCTCTCTCTGTCTATGTCAAAAAATAAATAAATAAATAAATAAAAATATTAAAAAAAAAGAAATATTCACTGGAAATTATTTTTCAGAATAAAAAATGTTGGGGAAGCCAGGATGGCTCAGTGGGTTAAGAGCTCACTTTGCAGCACTGGGGACTGAGGATCGAATCCCAGACTCGACCCATGCAGACCCATATGCTGAACTGAGGAATGCCACCAGTTCGGTTCTCACTGTGGTGAGACCCCACGCCCACCTGTGGAATGAAACTATGTGGAAAAACCAATGATGTACAACTATGGAGACTGTTCTGGGCCTTCCCCATTCTCTCTGTATCTCTGTGCGCTCGCTCTCTCTCTCTCCCTCTTTCTCTCCCTCTCTCTCAAAAACAATAAAAATAAATCTTAAAAAAAAAACAACACACAATAAAAAATGTCAGTTTTTGCCTGTCTACAGACTAACCTGAATGTGTTGTTGTCTGTTTTCCCTTTTTGCACAATGGGATAACATCCCTTCTCCTCCAAAGGCCAATTTGCCCATTTTGCTCTGTGTCCCAGCCCCTCTCACTTTCTTCTCTGTCTTTGGCATTATGAGTGATCACCTCTCCCACTCTGTGGATCATCCCCATCAGCACACAACATGGCTGGTACTTGGTATTTTAAGGTTCCCAGTTAGCAAATACAAATAGACAGAGGTAAAGTTGAATGCCAGATAAATAACAAATAATATTTTTTAAGATTTATTTTTGTTTTTGAGGGTTTTTGTTTTTGTTTCTGTTTTGACAGAGAGAGAGAGAGAAAGAGACAGAGAGAAGGGGGAGGGCCCAGAGCAGTCTCCATAGTTGCATGTCATTGGTTTTCCACATAGTTTCATTCCACAGGTGGGCATGGGGCTGCCCAGGGCAGGAACTGGGCTGGGGGCCTCCCACATGGAACTTGCCTCGGTGAGAATCGAAGGGGGGCACGCCCCAGTTCAGCATATGAATCTGCATGGGCCAGGGCAGGGATTTGATCCTCAGTCACCAGGGCTGCAAGACAAATGCTCAACCCGCTAAGCCATCTCGGCATCCCCAACAAATATTTTAGTATTTGTGTCCATGCACTATTTAGGAATATATATATTCCTGGTTTATCTGAATTTCAAATTGGGTTCCCTGTATTTTATTTGGCAACCCTATGTCATTTATCCTACATCCCTACCTTCCAGTTACCACCTTCTCTGCTGCCCTTCTCAGCAAAATGTCTGAAAAGAGTTGTCTAAAGACACTGTTCTCTTTATTCCCACCTCCTAGTCTGTCTTCATCCCCCTCCATGCTATTGTCTCTCTTCAGCATTGCACTGAGACTACTCTTGTTAAAGTCCCAAAGACCTCCACATGGTTTATCTACAGCCTCCCAACTGGGGTAGGGAATCTATCTTATTCTCCAATGTATTCTAAATCCCAGTGCTTACAACAGTATTTATCATGTAGCTTGTACTGAATAAGTATTTTTTTTTAATGGATGCATTCATGTATCAGTAGTACTACTACCCTGCAAGCTAGTCAGTTTTCAGTGAGTTTAACTGCTACTCCATGAGAGTCTCAACACTGAAATTGAGATTGTTTGCTCTTATGTACAATATACCATGTTTACATTTATAAACCATTCATCTTCACTCATAGCTACTTTTCCAAAACATACGAAACAACATCTTTTTCTCCCTTCGTTGTGTGACATAATTAAAACATAATGAAGTGGAGGAATGGAGTATTTCCCCATCACAGTGACTCTGGGAAGAGCCTGAGATGGTTTTGTTCAGTCACATCCATACCAGTGTCTCCCCTATGAGCGTCTGGGTCCTAACCTTCCACCTCACTGGCTCATGAGAGTCTTGGAAAAAAACTAGGTGGGCTGGGAGGCTTCCAGACCAAGACACGTGGACCTTCTATTGGAAGACCGATGAGGAACAAGGTTAGTGTCATGAGGCAGGTCCTTACCAGAGGCTGATGGGAAGGACTTCTAGAGAATGGCTTTTCTGTGGACCTACTGAGATAACTTTTCTTTTCACTGGGCCAACACCTGCTTTCTATGAGGGATTAGTCTGTCTTCCAGAATACCATAAAGTAAGTCAATCCTCTTATCCATGAAAACACTTCAAATACTTGAAGACAGCTTTGGCTCCTACAAGACTTCAATCCTCAGGGTAAACACCTAGTTTCTTGATTTCTTCCTGAAATGACATGGTTTGCAGTCCTGCCATTCTGGTTCCCCTTCTCTCAGTCTCTCTACCCAATTCATAAACATTCTTTTAAAAACATGGCATCTGGGAATGCTGGGATGGTTCAGCAGGTTGAGCATTCATCTTGCAGCCGCAGGGTCCAAGGATCAAGTCCCAGCCCCACCCTGTGTAGACCCATATGCTAAACTAGGGTGTGCTCCCAGTTCGGTTCTTGCCAGGGTGAGCTTCCCAAGTGGGAGGCCCCCAGTTTGGTTCCTGCCCTGAGTATGCTTCCCAAGTAGGAAGCCCCCAGCTCTCAGGGGCATGCCTCCCATGCAGGAGGCCCCAGGCCCAGTTCCTGCCTCGTGCAAACCCACACCCACCTGTGGAATAAAACTGTTGAAAACTAATGACATGCAACTATGGAGACTGCTCTGGGCCCTCCCCCTCCTTCTCTCTCTCTCTCTCTCTCTCTCTCTCTCTCTCTCTCTCTCTCTGTCAAAAACAATAAAAATAAGGGAAGCTGGGATGGCTCAGTGGGTTAAGTGCTCACTTTGCAGCCCCAGGGACCAAGGATCAAATCCCGGCCCCGGCCTGTGCGGACCCATATGCTGAACTGCGGAGTGCCCCCAGTTCAGTTTTTGCTAGGGTGAAGACCCTGGCCCAGTTCCTGCCCTGTGCAGCCCCTCACCCACCTGTGGAATGAAACTATGTGGAAAAACCGATCATGTGCAACTATGGAGACTGCTCTGGGCCCTCCTCCTTCTCTCTGTCTCTGTCTCTGTATCTCTCTCTCTCTGTCAAAAGCAATAAAAATAAATCTTTAAAAACAATAAAAATAAATAAACAAATAATATGACATCTGTGTTCTTCAAGCATCTATCAGAGATACAAAAAAATTCTTGTATCTCCTCACTGGGGCAATATATTTCCATTTCTAGTGCCTAAAGCTGTGTTGATCTTGCAAATATCCCGTGCTTTTAATGATTCCTAACAGGTCAGTTAACATGCTCAAATCTCTTTCTATAAAGTCCTATCTGACCAGGACTATCCTATCCCATATGCATATTATACACTCTTTAAACCTAGGACTTTAAATTTAGTAGGAATAAATGAAACTTTGGGTGTATTAGACCTGTGTTTTAGCCTGTCAATATCATTTTGAATCCCTATTGCCACCCATCACAAATCATCTCTCTAAATTCTGCAGCATCTGAAAATTCAGTAACTTTGAACCTAATAATGTGAAAAGCATAGAAACCCTAGTTTCTGAGTTCCAGGAGCCAGTAACCTCTAAGGCTAAAACCTTAATTTTTTGGAAAGGCACTGAGCCATGGAGGACTTTGTCATAGGCCGAAGCATACTTTTGATCCTGCAGAAATAGTTGACAAACGACACCTGGTTTCTCCTGTGTAGTCAGTGTAGGAGGAGAATAAAGCGGGCCAGCCTGGGCAGGAAATACATTATGAAGAACTGATGTGTATGTCTAGTGAGTAAGGAGAGCCCCACAGTCAAGGAAAAGACATCAAGGCAGACACTTTTCTCGAGGGTCCATCCCTCCAAGGCAGTGTGTATGCCAAAGCCTCTACATTACCTAGTGTTAAAGTCAAAGACTGGAGGAGATGTCAGGATAAGTCAGTAGGTTGAGCGCTTACTTGCAACCACGAGGTTCAGGGATTGAATCCTGGCCCCAGTCCGTGCAAACCCATATGCTGAACTATGGCACAACTGGTAACCACCAGGATGGCTCAGCAGCAAAGGTTCTCACCTCCCATGCAGAAGGCTCCCGGGTCGGTTCCCCATCCCATGGGGCCCCATATCCACTTGTGTGGAATGAAACCATGTCACAACTAATGATGTACAACTATGGAGACTGTTCTGGGCCTTCTCCTCTTCTCTCACCTGCTCTCAAACAAAATAAATCTTAAAAAAAAAAAAAGCCAAAAATTAGAAATAGACTATCACTTTCTGGACCAAGCCTGCCTAGCAACGAAGTCCTCTATCTCAGCTACAAACACTGGGGAGCTCCCGCAAACTTCCATGAAATGTGTCAGGAGGTCAGCTGGGCAGTGCCTCACACTGGGGTACAGAATTAGGCACAAGCGGGTGCGCTCTCAAGGGCATGGTGCCATTTTCCTCCAGCAGTTAAAAAATGCTGCCAAACCTTCTTTCCAGATTGTATCCTGAACCAATTCCAAACCTGTGGCTCTCCTCCTAGTGCTCTTCTGCCCTTGTATACTTTAAGTCCAAATCAATAGCTTGTTGTAAGATCAATTAACAAGCAAAACATCCTCATCAGTCTCATTCACCAAACAAGATTAAGTTTGCTACTTATCTAAACAGAGAGACAGACACACCAAAACTTACAAAATGTTTCATTGCAGTATCACTAATGGTCGAGTTATAGGGGTTTTCAATCCCCTCATTTTTTGCTAATCTGCATTTTGTCCAGAAAAGGTAGAGCAAAAAAGGTTAAGGTTAATGGGCTACATATAATATTCTGATTTAAATTTGGCTAATTCGTTTGTTTGTTTAACTTTAGTCCTTTTTCTTGTATCACATCTGCCTCACAAGAAATCCAGAAAGAACAGTATCAGAGAAATGTAAAACAGCAATCCAAACACACGCTGGTTCTTGGACTCAAAATCCAGGTGGTGATTACTCTTGCCTCTCACTTAGAGCTTTAAGGGGATCTGAGGGAAATAACTACCTCTGGGTTCTGCTAAAAACAGAACCTGCCTGAGCTCATTAAAGGTGCCACAGTGCAGAACTACCTTGGAAACAAAGGATTAACATTCATTTGTACTAAATGCAGCAACCACATTTTAGCTTTCAAGACACTGCTTTATTTTTTAACTCTTTGTATTAATGTGTCCTTTAGAACAATCTAAGAATTTTAAAATGCTGGAACCACTAATATGAGGTATATTATCACATCACAGAGTCAAAGTCTAAGTACTTACACTAATGCATATTTTCCAGATACTAACTATGAGCTTTTACACTTCTGTAATGCTATCCTTTGGCACAAGTACAAGAAATAGTTTAACTACACAAATGTGGGTTACCTAGATTTGCGGCTGTAATTTTTCAAGTCCCCAACACTACAGAAATCAAATACATACCACCCCATTTGTTCCCCAGAAGGGTGTAGCAAGGAAAGTGGGGGAGATCTTTGGAGGAAGAAAATCATAAGATAAATAGTGCACAGTCCAACAACAATAAAAACATTCCATTAATTATCTAACTCAGGCACTGGAACAAAAGATTTCTCTTCGTATTTCCTATTGTTTCTCGTTTTCTTCTTACCTTAAGCTGTGCTTGGCAGGTGCAATGTGGAAGAGGCTGAGAGGGTTGTCCAATTATGCCAATTATGGCTTAAATCAGTCACATCAACTTAGCGTTCAGGCTCTGGGCGTGGGACCAGCCTGACCTTTCTTCTAAGCCTTAGCTGCTTCTAGTATCTCCGCATTCTTCTATCATTTGAACCTATTTACATTCAAGATATATAAGGGCTCTTAGGGAATATGTTGTACCAATTAGTCTACACTGTTTTTGCTTTTTAATTTAAAGCTGTTCGTTATTTTTCAATTTTTTTATTTTCCCTCCAAGGATTAACTTGGTTTTGTCCAATGTTCTTAAACTTTCATATCCTTTTCTTTTGTTTACTAGGGTGGTGTTTTTTTGTTTGTCTGTTTGTTTTACCTCTTTAAACATTTGAAACATACTTTAAGAGTGCTTCACAGAGGTTTATTTTCTCTAATATTTAGGTCCAAATTCTCTTTTTGGTTGATCCTTGGCCCTGAAGTCTCCTTCATGAAGGCTCATTTTTTTTTTTTTTAATATATTTTTATTTATTTATTTTTGACAGAGAGACAGAGAGACAGAGACAGAGAGACAGAGAGAGAACTGAACCGGGGGAGCTCCCAGTTCAGCACATGGGTCCGCACGGGCTGGGGCCGGGATTCTATCCTCAGTCCCCAGCGCTGCAAAGTGAGCGCTTAACCCACTGAGCCATCCCGGCTTCCCCTAAGGCTCATTTTCTGCCAAGACTTACAATCATTCACTGTGGTTTCAACTTCAGTGGGAGCAGGCTGCCCAGAGAAGTATGGCAAGTTCTAGGTCATGGATGCCCAGAACGGGCTCATGTTAGCCTTTGCAGGGGGCCTCTGGGCTGTATCTATACCAGATTAGTTTGTTTTCAAGTTTTTTAATGATTTTAGATTTAGAGAAAAACTGCAATAATAATGTAGTGTTTCTGCATACCTTTTACACACCTTCCCCTAATATTAAGTCAGGTAACCAATAGTAGTTAGCAAAACCAATAAATTAACTTCTGTACAATACTGTTAAAACTACACTTTAGACTTAATTTGGATTTCACCATTTTTCCACTGATTACTTTTTTTTTAAGGATTCAGTTTATTGTTTGAGAGAAGGGGGGTGGGGCAGTGAGAGAGCAAGGGAGCAAGCCCAGAGCCGTCTCCATAGTTGTACATTAGTTGTGACATGGTTTCATTCCACACAGGTGGATGTGGGGCTGCGCGGGGTGGAAACTGAACTGGAGGCCTCCCGCATGGGAGGCAAGAACCTTCACCACTGAGTCATCCCGGAGGCTTCCAGGTGCGCTGCAGTTCAGCATGTGGGTTGCACCGGCCGGGGTGAGGAATCGAACCCTGGACCTCACCATTGTGAAGTACACACTCAACCACTGAGCTATCTATCCCAGCATCCCCTGATTACTTTTTTGATGTCCCAGGGACATGTCCAGGTTTTCACATTTTATTTCATTAGGGTCCACTGAATTTCAGTTCCTTTTACTTTTCTCAGTTCAAAGGGTTCTTATTTTCTTAGTTTCATAAACAACTCCAGGTTTACCCTATTACCTTTCCAGATTTAGACTTTTATCTTCTCATTTATTTCTCTACATTGTAGACTCCTAATCTTTTAATTCCCAAATGAATCTGCTCTTAATGGAAGCATCCATTTGATTAGCACATAGCAGTAGAACCAGTGAGTAGAAGGGGGTGACACTAGCCAACGTGAGGGAAAACATTTCTGCAAATTCCACGCAATCAACAGACTACTTGCAACTACATCCTTGGAAAAGGAAAATACTGGGTGTTCTCACCAGGGACACAAAAATTAGAGAACAGAAAAACCATCTCATTCAGCTTTCACGTTTTAGAAATGAGAAGACTATCGTGTTGCAAAGGAAATAAACAGAAAATATTGCTTGACACCAATTTATAGCATTTATTGACATTTCCATTTAAAATGCTAAGAAAGCTGTATAAATTGTAAACATGGAAACCAAACACTTGCATAAATTATTTCAAAAATTCTACAGCACATTAGAAAAGTGCAGCTAGAAGGGTAGAAACATAACCGACAAGTAGAAGGGAGGATTCAATTACTATACCAAAATTTAAGTGCCCATTTGTGACTAGCAAACCATGATTGTCAAGTTCAAGTTGCAGTATTGATGCCACAAGCGGCCTCAATTGACTCCACATATTTTCATACATTAACACTCATGATCTAGGAATGAGTGTAGTAAGAGTCAGAACAGCACGGACTTGGACAAAGTAGGAGGTGTCCAGTGGGCATCCAGAGCGGCTCTGCTAAGCCACCTTTCCTGTAAGGGTAACATTAACCCTCCGTGCTCTCTAGCCCACACCATGGAGAGCAGAGTCTACTCCCCTTTTCTGAAATGAGCCCTCTGGTGCTTAGAGTAATTGAGTTCATTGGTGGAGCTTCCATTCCTCATATGTCTCCTACTTCCCCCACATCTGCATGAGGAACAGTACCAGGTGTCTGGCTTGAATTTGGCCCTGCACTATTCCTAACTTGCACTTAGGGAGTCGAGTTATGAATGCATGTGGTCTGGTGGCCATGAGACGAGACAATTCACAATGCTCCAAGTTGTCCATAACCGTTCCATGGGTCAGGGACGTCAAGACCCAAATTGCTTACATTTTTGTCTCTGTTCCTTCTACTAATTTATCCTTCCTTTAAATGTGAAGTGGCTCCAAAGGCAGAGAAATCTGGAAGGAAAAGCAAGCATCTGCAAGATTACCTACCCTGTGGAAAACTGATTTGGACTCAAATGAAGACATTCATTCCTTCTTGTACTTGCTTGCTGGGTCCTAACTTTGCTTCATGTTTCCAAAGGCATTTAAATATTCTTTTCCTAAATTTCAATGCTGCCATGTATTCTTAAGATACATTCTTAAGTGTACCATTACACATACAAGCATGGAATTAGGATCGTACCGTGAGGTTTTCGTTTTCAAGTTTTTTTAATACTAGAGAAAGGAGTCCTAGTTTAAACACTGAAAATCACTTCCAAAACTATCAAAAGAAATCTGAAATGTACACACCCCTTGTTCATTAGGTAATAAGTGTAAGCCTATTACATTTTATGAGTATGTTACAGCAATTGCTCACAGAAACCCCTCACCTGCTGCATTAAATGCAAAAATGAAGTTTAAGTTGCCATCCCATAAAAATGTGTTTTGTAGTCAATGGTCTGTTTATAGGTGTAGAAGTGGGCTCCTTGCACTCCTATCTGGGCCAAATGTGGGTAAGCAGGCTCTAGAGGCTGGCTTTGGAGACTTGCTCTGGAGGTAGAAATGAAATGGCTAAACTCAACTAGAGCTAAAGTTAGTGTGGTAGTTAAAGCTGGAACCCCCACCCCCAACAAAACTTAACCAGCTTTCCTCCCAACCAACAAGTTCAATGTCTAAGAATTATGAAGGGGATAGAGAAATTTAATGATTAACTTGTGAATTACTGTGAATGCAAATCAGTGTCCCGAGTGATTGGCTTGGTCACTGGAGCACTAAGAAGCTGTGCAAATGCAGGAATCACCAACCCTGTACAGTTACATGGGAGGCTCATAAAGCACAGGATCACTTGTTTCGGCCCAAAGCCTTCAGGTAGACCTTCATCTGTGCTTTGCCTTATTGGCCTCATGCCCTGAAAATCTAGTTGGCAAAAACCCACTTAATCTGCTGCTTGAAAGCCATGTGCCACCAAAATCGAAACATACTCTGAAACTAAATAAAATCTGGAGAAAAACATGTAGGTAGTGTAAAAAATCAAATGTATTTATTTATAACCCACAATGCTCCACAATGGATTTAGTGTGGCTGAATGGCGACCACTGTGATCTGCTCTAAGCCTTGGAGCAGATGGTAGAATTCTTATCACTGTTTTCATACTTTGCATTTGGTCCTTCTGCAGTTCCTGCTACTCTCCCTTCCTCCAGAATGGATCTCTTCCTCTGTAGACCTCTTCACAGGCCTGGTCATTTTCTCACTGTGTTACTGCAAACGTACACTCACAGCATCACATCCTTCACTTATAAAACTCCCTAAGCAGTGCAGTTAGGAATTTTGTCCTTGGATGGTAGCAGATCAGGATCAAATTCCTTTTCGATGACAGCTTCACCCGCTTTCTACATCCATCCCCAGGCCCACTCTTCACATGCCATCTCACCATTTGCCTGCTCAGGTCCTTCACCTTCATTAAAGTAGCTCCTGGTTGACTTCTCTCTTAAGATCCTGTTTCCAAATGTGCACCTTCCACTTCTTCCAAGTACCCAATGCACTTGTGTACTTTCAACAATTTTTATTTAACAATTAAACCAAGTTATTTATGTGTATCTATTATAGACGGGTATTTATACCCATCTGTGCTACCTGACTTAGATTCTAAGATCTCAGAAGGGAGAGTTCATGTTTGACATGTTCAGGACCAGAAACAGCAGAAAATCAGCAGAAAGATTTTGGTAAATGCTGTTCGAAAGTTAATGGAGAAGGAAGTGAATTTAGAGCAAACAGGAGAGAGGAAGAAGAGTCATATGAAGCTTTTAGTTTTGCTCTGGTTACCTCCATGTGAACTCATGCACGGGTAGGTCACAGTGTATCAGATCATCCATCCAGCATCAGCATACAGATAACATTTCACATTGTCACAATGCTTTGTGCTCCCTCCTCAGAGGACGTCTGTGCACATGATCACATCTGATTCTCACAAGAAATCCTGGGAGGTGGGCAGGGGCGGTCTGCCCTTGTTTAGCTGATGGGGAAAAGGGGCTCAGAGAAGAAACCTGACCTAGTGAGTGCATGACAATGATCATTTCTCCAAATAGTCTTCTTGAAAATTCTGATTCAAATGTATAGCTCGTGTTATTACCACTAGAACTTTGAAAATAGGAAAAAAGAAGACACATACACTTTAACTTTTCACTTTAGAGGACTTCAAATAAATGGAGCTACAAAGCACACATGATGGGCATGAAGCCTTCTCTTCGAATAGACCACACCAGTGGAGTGTCTGAAGACCCATGTGGCATTGTGCTCCCCAAGACAGCTAGTCTGTCCTGAGTTTGGTCATTGCTAAAAGTGATATAGCAGGTGTTTAGGGAAAATAAGGGCAAACCAAATGTGCTTTAGGACCAACACAAGAGTGCTGGTGATCCCAATGGCCTGCTTATACCACACACTACCAGTTATTTATTATGTTCTCTTTGGTCTTGACATCAGTTTAAAAATGTTATCAATTTTAAGAAAAACAATACAGGTAGAATCCTTTTCTGATAATCTGAAAGGCATCAAAGTTGCTGTTTCAGCCCCCTGCAAAGCAGAGGCCCCTCTCTGACCTATACAAAGGAGGTAACCATTTTCACTACATTCTTAGTGCAAACACTTAACCACACAGCAGAACGGGAGAAGAGGGGTCTATCTGCATTTAGTCCACTTGCTATCACATGACTTGAATTCAATGTAAGGAGTCCATATTACAATTCTGCTTGGATGTCTAAAATTCTTAACAACATATTCAGGAAGCCTGGTATTTTTTTAGCGACATACAAAGAGAATCTTCCACTCTGAGTATTAAACCAAGATAGAGAGGAAAGAAATCAAGCCCAGAAGAGAGTCTTCTCTCCCATGCTCTCTGGAGCCCGTGAGAAATACCTGAAATGGAATTCCCTTTCCCTAATTTATAATATCCTTGAGACTGATTCTCCCACACCCCTTCCTACTCTTACAGGGGTGTACAGATAAAAAAACGGCAGCATTTTTACTTCCCACAACCAACTTGACCTTATTGTAAGGCTGTAGAGGCAGGCTTAACAAAAGAAGTGAGGAAATGTGATTCTGAAACAATGATTACACCTCAGAAACCTATTTCAGCTATTTCAGCATTCTTCAAATACCGGTATGTCACAGATTTTGATTAGTCAGAGCCCCACATTCTGCCTATCTGTTGTTGCAAGTATTAGTTGATCTAATAAAGACTCCTAGTAGAAATATGTTAATCTAAGACTGTTATTCTTCTGAGCATCGCTTAGGTACCAGAAAACAGAATGGCTCTTGTTACTATATTACTCACTCTAATTTGGTAAATAGGGAAAAACTGACTTCCGGAGTAAACGCCAAGGGAGACAATTCCCTCTGTCAGGCCCAAAGCACACAGTTTTAACAATCACTCAGCAGAGTTAAGAACAATACAATCAGAAATTAGGAGCAACTCTCTCCTTGCCTTTGTGTTCTCAAAGCTCTTCTTTACATTTTTTGATTGAGCAGAGAGAGACTGACATGAACTCAGTTCCATTTCTAGGTCTTGAACACACAAAGAATGTGGTTACTATGAACGTACTCATGAATCACAATTTGGTGGTCCTAGGAATGTCTAAACAGGATTTTTGCTCACTCAAACAATTTGTGAGCAACTTATCGGCAAAAGCAAGGACCGGTTAAGACTTCCTAAAAGCCTCATTCTATGAGACTGGCCTTGATGATGTGCTGTAATGTGATGCTCAATTAATAAACAGCAAATACAATTAAGAATGTCAATCTAAACTTTGAAATGTATTTTCAATAACCAAAAAATTTTAAGCTTTCTGCCATCACCATACCCCCCAACCCCCATTTTGGGAGGATATTTTTTCTTCCTAGAACAAAATGAAACTTTCTTCCACTGAAAAAGCCAATGTTGTTTTTCACAGACATAAAAGGTAAAGGGCCCTTGGAGCTGTAGCACCAGAAGTAGAAGGAAAAATGCAGATGATGGCTTCATTTGGAAACATCAGGTTCTACAATCTATCATTTGGTTTCTCACTAGTAGCTTTTTAAATTCCCAAACAGTCTTAGTATTCTTGTTGTTAACATTACTATCAAAATAAGTTCCTATGGAGAAAAAGAGGGAAATACACTGTTAATAAAATGTCTTCAAATTTCTTTTCTCAGAAAAAGCAGCAGGTCCATCATACAAACCAGCCTGAATCCCATCCGACCACAAAAAGGCTGGATTCCCGTCACCCCTGTACCATCTCTACCTTTTCCTCTGTCACCTTGAAAAAGGAAAAAAGGAGACTGACTTAGTAATTTTGTCAGCTTAGGTTGGTGGTTTGTCTTTCGTGAAGTGCTGCTGGCTTTTGGCCAAAGGTACATAAATTTCAACTGGACCCACGCAGTCACGAAACTGCCAACTTGTTAAAAGCATCGTGTGCTGTCATGTGACTTATGGCATCTTCTAAAATTGCAACTTGCTCTCTTCCACAGGCACCCAGCCCAGGAGATGCTCGTCCTCTTACACACACCCACCCACTTCGTTGACTTCCTTTGAGTTTTGCTTCCACAGGAAGCGGACACTTGGCAAATGTGCAAGGGCAGGCCGATCAGCTGTGGAAGCTCTGCACGGCGGTCTGTTTCTGGGAGAGCCGCAGGAGCTCCTCGCGGATCGCTTTGATGAGCGACGCTGAGGAGTGGCCGGGCTGGAGGTCTTCCGTGGAGCTGGTGGTGTAAGAGAGGCCTGTGCCTGGCAGCCCCCTGTGTGGGAGGTTCCCGGGGGGAGCTGAGGGCTCTCGGCCTGAAGTCCTTGGCACCTGAGACAGCGGTGAAGAAGAGTACTCTTGATGTCCAAGCACGTGTGTCTGAAAAACAAGGCAGGTGTTGCTGTACTTTCCATGTAAGAACAGAAGGGGAAACCAAACTCAAACTGGGAGCAGGCGTGCTCACAGGACTTCCTCCACCCATTTCCCGCCCAACAACTTAGCCCCCACGAGGGCCACTGAGGACTGAAATGGAGAGTAGAATTGTAGCGAAACTGTTCAAGGGAGAGCTATCCAATAAAGAAACCCTTGAAACAAACACACAGAGACCTATGGACACACTCAATAGTTTGGTGGTTACCTGGAGAGGGAGGAAGAGGAAGGAGGGAGAGTTGGGGGGTGGGGGGGGTGGGAGTGGACACTGGATATATGGTAGTGGAGGGGGAGCTGATTCTGGGTGGTGGGCACATAATGCGATGCATGGGTGATGTGATGTGGACTTGTACATCTGGAAACTGTCTAATTGTTACCAATCAATGTCACCCCATTAAATTTAACAATAAATAAAGAAAGAAAGAAAAGAAACCCTTGAACTTAGCAGGTGCCTGATAACTACTTGCTTAAAGACAGAAAGAACGATCCCATAGGCCAAGTCCCTCTGCTCCTGTGTCTGGAAGTGAGCAGCCCACTGGGAGAAGAGGAAGGGCCCAGGAGAGAAAGGAAGGGAGGTTTGGAGGTCCCATGGAGGTGAAAGGTCAGATGAAGAGAATCTGATGGTTGGAAGAGATAAGCAAGTACTGGCAGAGGGACTGACGAATAACTGCCTTTGCCCTGGGACTGGAGCCCAAGGTGGGTCTGCACGGGCACACACTGGGACCACAGAAAAGGAGCAACATGACGGAATTGTTTTCCATTTTATCTGTCTATCGAGTGCTCTGTAGAGCCTTTCTTTAAAAAGTTATCCACACTAAAACATACAAGTTTTGCTTTTATTTGCATGTTATAAAAATTAATTGGGTATTCCTTTGACAACAATTATTATACTTTTCAGTGATTTTTTTCTGAAATAAATCTCTTTGAATACACACACACACACACACATACACTAAATGGGTGGTTTCACCTATGCTAAGAGTAAGCTATTAGTTTAGTAACCATGGCATTCAAGCCCTAGATTATTTCTACATTTCACTTTTCCAAACAGTAATAGAGAGGCACTCTAAAGTAAACATTGGCTTTGACAGAAAAATTCAAAACACCTCATGAAACTAAGCTGGGCACAATGAAGGCAGAAAAAGAAAAACTGTCAGCAAACGTAATACAGATACCTCAGGTTATACCAATGTCTCTTTTAGGGGAAAACCATATTCTATAGTTAATATCCTTTCACTGAGTAAAAGCACTCAGTCATTAAAGAAATTTAGGGTATCTGCTGGAAAGACACATAAATGCAATGAAGTGGTGGCACAGTAATAAGAGTAAAACAAAACAATATGATTTTGGTTAGTATTTTCAAATTTACATATTTACCCTCATGGATATAAAATTCTTGAAAAAACAAAGGAAAGCAATTGTCAAAGTCACCTGGGCCCATATTGACTCTGTTCCTATCAAGGAGTGATGAGAGGGATGAGAAACCTCCAAACAAAACCCTGAGCCTTGAAACACCCCAAATTGCATACTAATGGCAAAAGCATCTACTCGTGGTGGTCTTAATGAAAATGATGTTAATAAATCCATAAGAAAGCACAAAGGGTGAGCAAGTAGGCATGTGAGGACATAAAATTTATATAGGATCACACCAAAAACCAAGTCAAGAGTTTAGTCACCTTCAAGTTCAAATTCACCACTTAAAATTCAAAATCAGAGACAAGAAATAGAATGCTGGTTGCCCAGAGCTGGGGAGAGGGACAAATGGGGAGTTAGTGTTTAATGAGTATAGAGTTTCAGTTTTACAAGATAAAAAAAAAAGCTATGGAGATGGATGGTGGTAATGGTTACAAACTTAAAAATGGTTAAGATGGTAAATTTTATGTTATATATATTTTACCACAACAAAAACAGTTGGTAAAAATTGCTGTTAAGTCTCTGTCCAGATTTTCTCTAATGAATGTTGCTTTTATTATTTTTCAAAAAGTTTATTTTTAAAAAATCATGACTTCAAGCCTGAAATCTGCCTAAAGAAAAATTATATACTTTTCAAAAGTTCAAATGGCAATACTCTTCCACTCCGGGTTTTTTTAAGGGATCCCTAAAGCAGAAGTAGCTGAATTAAGTGAATTCTCCATGGTGATCCAAACACAGGATACTCACGGCCTCTCTTCGGCCGGCCTCATCCTCCCCGTAGGAAGGCCAGCCTGGTCCCCCATACTGGCTGCCTCTGCTTGGTGCAATTTCCACTGGCTGAGCTCCGATTCTGCTCACAATGCCCACCTGCGTCAGGTGCTGGATCTGGGAGCCTGAAGGAACACAATAAAATGGCCTAGTCAACACTGGAAGGAGAGCAAGGCTATCCAGTAAGGCCCTGTGGTTCTTACCCCCACAGTCCCTCAGGGACAGGGATATGAGTGTTGTTCAAACATGGCACCAATTCTATCTCCAGAGAATGACATTTCCTAAGAAAAACAGACCATGGGCTTCTTGGTTCATGGGCTTTTGCTTTCTTTTAATACACTGGCTGATAGTGATAGTCTTATTTTCTTGGCTAGATGTTAAAGGCCTGGGAAAGAAGGGTATAACAGAAGGCCCTTCCATTCATTTCTGTAGAAGTTACAAATAAGAACGGTCTTATTTATTCAGCAGAAAGGAGTGAAAGGTTCTGGAGTCATAAAGAAGCTGAAGCCTGGCTCTTTATTGCGTGTGGCTTTGAGACTCACAGAAACTGAAAACACAATATGATTTTTTTTTTCTTAAAAGGCAGGGTGCATATTTATTTAAATTCAGAATGTAAAAGTATATTTTCATCACCCTCACATTGTTTCTGTAACTTCACTATATCACAGTTAAAAATTTAAAGCCACCCACCCAGCATCACCAGGGAAACATACCCATGGCAAAGCCAGAACATTCTCTGAGTTCATTCTCCTACATTCACTCGTGCTGTAGCCTTGTGTGGCTGGGAAGGCTGGGCTTTATTTAACCAACATATTTTTCTCCCCCATCAAATTTTGGCATATGGAAATATCCCTATTCTTCAGATTAAGGGAGGAAAAAAAGTGATCTTTGAGCACTGTGAAAGTACAGTAGTTATTTCCAAATGTTCCTAGAATCATCAAATTCAACTGTGATGCTCAACTGGTCCTATAAAGCAGGCGTCCCCAAATCCCAAGCCATGGACTGGTATCGGTCTGTGGCCTGTTAGGAACTGGACTGCACAGTAGGAGGTGAGCTTCCGGAGAACAAACAAAACTTCATCTGTATTTACAGCCTCTCTCCATCGCTCACATTACTGCCTAAGCTCCATCTCCTGTCAGATCAGCAGTGGATTCTCAGAGGAGCACGAACCCTGTTTAAACTGTGCATGCACAAACCTCCATCTACACACTCTCCCACTTCATGAAAAACCTGTCTTCCACAAAATTGGTCCCTGGTGCCAAAAAGGTTCAGAGACTTCACAGAGGTAAGGGAGGCAGCCCTCTCCATCTTCTCCTCCTCCTCTAGTTGCCTAATTAATGGTACCCTTAATTGAATACATTAAAAGAACTCCTCTTCAGTTTTATTTGAATATATAATGATAACTAAAGATCAGAAAAAAGCTTTCCAGGTTCTTGTACATAAATAACATACTGTGCAGGCACACTTGTCAGTTACTGAAGATTCCTAACAATATCAAAATTGTCTGCCCCACAGACAGTGTTCAAACAAATCTTGCAAAGAACATAAATGCAGCACAGGGTTCTCTATCATTTACACAGGGATAAAAGATCATCACTGTGTTAAAATCCCAGTGGTAGTTGAAATCATAATTCAGACATAATTTTGTATCTCATTTTGTTCACTTAATGATACGACACAAACTTCCCCCATGATTCAACACAGGGCATCACGTCCAAAGAACATGGATTTGCATTCCAGCCCACCTACTGACAAGCCCTATTAGCTTGGGCAGCCGGCTACCACTCCCGCTGAGCCTCAATGTCTCACTTCTCAAATGGGTTGTTTTTTTTTAATCTATGTCATGATGTTATTTCAAGAATTAAAGGAGATAAAATAGGTCAGCACCAAATGCATTAGAGGCAACCCAGAAATCTTAAATTCCCTTTCTCTGGCTCTTTCTGAGCACACTTCATTCTAAATAGCTGCAAAATTTACTCATTGATATCCTTATTACTGGGTATTCAGGGAGCTTACAATTGTTTGCTATTACAAATAATGCTAATAAACATCTTTGCACATGCAGTTTTTATTCAATATTTTGGATTTCTTTGGGGAGGAAGAGCGTAGATTCAAAGAAGTGGAATTACCAAATCAAAAATTTATTAAGTCGGTGATGGAAAGTGAGCTGATTCTGGGTGGTGAGCACATAATGCAATGTATAGACAATGTAATGTAGAATTGTACACCTGGAAACAGTGTAATTGATATCAATCAATGTCACCCCAATAAATTTAACAATAAAAAAAAAAGCTTATTAAGTCATTGCCAAGCTGGTTTCCCTAAGTTTAATGATTTATACCAACACCAGAAATAATATAATAGTAATAATAATGGCAACCAATATTTTTAATCAACTAATAGTTTATAATATTCCAAGCACTATTTTAAAGCACTTTACATCTGTTGTCTTCTTTAATCATTAAAACGACCAGTGGAGGTAAATACTAATATTATCCCCACTGTAGATATGAAGATGTTGCCACATTATTATGAAATCAATTTCAAGATTGAAATGGTTCCTCATCATAGCTTTAACTTGCATGTCTTTAATCATTTTCAAAATTGGGCACTTTTCATGTTTACTTTCACATGGTACATAGAGATTTCTTTAGTAAATTCTTTCTTTCTGTCCTTTGCCCATTTATCTTTTGAGGCTTCCCCATTTATCAAGTTATATGCGTCATCCTCTATAATAAAAATACCTCTGGATCATATCTGCTGTAAATCTCCCCTAGGTATAATATTCTCCTCTTGTTTTTGGTAATTTTCAGACTTGGGCATGTTTGATAATTTCACATAATTAAAAAGGGAATTTCTTCTAGTATGTCTTAATATTTTTTCCATTACCAATTTTTACACAAGTTAATCTCATTATTAGAAATTATTAGAAAATAACTTCCTCTTCAAATGTATTATACATATAATTTTTATGTTGTTCTATACTAAAAAATGAATTATGTCTGATCTTATTTGGTATATGTGTTATGCAACAATTAGCAGGAGCAGGGTGGGGAGGGAGTAGGGAGGGGGAATCAAACATACAGTGATGGAAAGTGAGCAGATTCTGGGTGGTGAGCACATAATGTGATGTATAGACAATGTAATGTAGAATTGTATACCTGGAAACAATTAATTGATATCAATTAGTGTCATCCCAATAAATTTAACAAAAATAAGGAAATAATAAGGATAGGTATATTGATGAAATTAAAAAACCTAGTCAGTAATAAAAGCATACATTTATTAAAAAAAAAACAAAACCAATTAGCAGAAGCAACAAGACCCACTGCCAAGCACAGCAGCTGTAAATATGGGAAATACTGTAGAATATCAGGATATATTATTTTTGTTGACTCATAGACAATGCAAAATGCAAGAACTGCCTAGGAGACCATAATGGATAATTATCTACCAATTAATAAAAATTTTAAATTGGCCTAGTTTCTTGATGACATTTTAAAGGTATATACTCTCCAGAAAGTTAGAAAATAGCAAATACATTACTTAACATGTAATGACTCATTTTAAAGCTTCAGTCTTCAAAAGGAGAATGAACAAATAAATGGGGGGAAAAAGAGTGACTTTGAGCCCTTCTAATAAAATGCAGGAAGATGGCATGATAATGGAGTTCAAGGATTTTTCAGAGTGCAGAGCCATACAAAAGCAGAAAGAGTTTAGGATCTTAAAACTACATAAATGCTTTAGTCACAATGAACAACATCCCCAAATATGGAATTCATTATATCAACTATTCCTGAGAGGACCTTTTAAGACACAAAACAGTAATTTATAATTTGTAGGTACAAGATTAGATCTCAGGTAAACTGGTAAGGCAGACTAGCCAACTGCCATACAAGCACTCCTCACTTAAAAACCGAGTCCCATTCCTACGACTCGTTAAGCGAATCGGTGGATCAGTGAGGAATTTAAAGACAGATGTCTTGTGGTGTTGGTGGTGTGTTGTGGCACCATAGGGTATATATTTTTTAATAGATATCACACAACACACTTATAAACAAAACAAGATAAAGACTGAGAAAGGGGACTCCCTTCACTGGAGAGCTGGTCTTAAGTTCAAGTGGTGATTAAACAGGTAGGTCATTAAGTGAGGCGTGGCTCTGTAAGAATCAGCTCAGCCATGTGGGGCACTCCGTGTTAACTTCCAGCAGTGTCTCTCATTGTGGGTCTGTAGAGGGTCTCTTAGCTGGATCACTTACACTTCTGTTGGACAGATGAGGGAAATCAAGTGTAAAGTTTAGCAGCAATTAAAAATCTAGGGATTTCCCCTTCGATAGATGACTGGATAAAGAAGCTGTGGTACATTTACACAATGGAATACTACTCAGCGATAAGAAATGATGAAATATAGTCATTTCTGGCAACATGGA